>OY740810.1:0-237500 GCA_963514005.1 Raja brachyura | reverse complement strand
GGCCATCCTTGCAGTGCACATAGCCCAGCCACTGCAGTTTGCACTGCCTGAGTAGAGTGTACATACTGGGAAGGCCAGCGCGAGACAGGATCGTGGTGTTGGACACTGTCTTGCCAGAATACGGCGGATGCTTCTCTGGTGGAAGGTGTTGAGTCTTCTCTCCTGCCTGGCATATGTTGTCCATGCCTCACTGCCGTACAGCAGCATGCTGCTGACGCAGGTGTTGTAGACTGCTATATTTGTCTTCACTGTCAGCTTTGGGTTGGTCCACACTCGAGTTGTGAGGCAAACGAGAGTTGCAGCTGCCTTCCCAATCCTCCAATCAATCTCTGTGTCCAAAGAGAGGTTCTCGGTGATGGTGGAGCCGAGGTATGTGAACTGATGGACGGCATTAAGTTCGCAGTCGCCGATGGTGATGACAGGCGGCGCCTCTGTATCTTGCCCCAAGACGTTCGTCTTCTTCAGGCTGATGGTCAGCCCGAAGTCCTTGCATGCCCGATAGAAGCGGTCCATCAGTGACTGTAGTTCCTGCTGGGTGTGGGACACAGCTGCGGCGTCATCGGCAAACAACATGTCTCTGATGAGAGTTTCATGTACTTTTGTCTTCGCTCTGTGGGCAGGTGCTATAGACCTGCATGGGAAGGCAGATGCTCCCGCCCCTACGAGTCTCAGGCAGATGGGGCTCGAAAGCCTGGGAAGGCAGTCCATCTAGGAGAGGGAAAACTCTGATTCAAAACCTCCACTGCCTTATGGCCATATCCAGTCATGGAAAAGGCTCCAGGAGTAAACCTCAAGAAAATCCAGAGTCGGAGCTCCTAAGGCAGTTCGTCGTTGTCCACAACCTCGCTCTGGCAGCCCCTGCAACGGCGCTGGTGCCAAACTGTAATGGCCCTGCAATTCCTTTCGATCGATCAGCGACGTGGAGAGGGGGGACGTCCTGCAAGGGCAACAGCCTGTCCTCCATATAACATCAAGGCTTGCATCCGACTACACATCATCTGCAAACCTACACCTACAACCTGGAGAGGACACTCCAGCTTCACCTGCGGCGTCGACACAACACGGGCAGCAACAGTTACCAGTTATCGCTAGATTGGCGTAAAGCGAGGCGTCAGGGGTTGCTCCCGACGGTGGGAGGGATGTTCAGATCTCACTGGACAGCCTCAAGCTGGCCAGCCCCCAGCCAATAAGGTGCTGTCCCGCCATGGTCTGCTATCCTCACTGGGTGCACGGGGATTAGGAACCATCCGAACAGCAGATCGCAACCTTCGCATCTACCAACAAAAGAACACGTCAAAAGTGACCACCTCTAAAACTGGGAACTTGGAATGTCCGGACAATGATGACCGGCTTCTCTGAAAACCTACAGGACATCAGTGATTGCAGGAAAATAGCTGTCATAAACGACAAAATCAAGGGGCTCAACATAGACATAGCCACCCTTCAGGAAACAAGGCTGGCAGACTCGGGCACACTGAAGGAGTACACATTTTACTGACAGAGGAAGGATTCTGACAAGCCCAGCGAGCAGGGAGTAGGCTTCGCAGTAAGGAGCAGCCCGCTGAACACGGTGGAACCAGGTAGTAATGGTTCAGAGCGACTCCTGACTCTCCACCTCAACACCACCGCAGGCCCAGTCACTCTTGTCAGAGTGTATGCCCCGACTGTCCTCTGCATCAGACACAAAGGACGAGTTCTATGAAAACCTTGCATGCATCATCAGCAGCATCCCCAGCAAGGAAGAACTTGAACTCCTGGGCGACATCAATGCCAGAGTAGGCTTAGACCACGAATCGTGGTCTTCCTGCCTTGTGCAATTTGGTGTGGGCAAAATGAATGAGAACGGGCAGTGACTGCTTGAGCTGTGCGCTTACCGTGATGCACAGGTCATGGTAAGTACAACTCGTACTTCCAGACAAAGCCCCAGCACAAGGTTTCCTGGAGACACCTACGCTCAAAGCAGTGGCATCAACTGGATCTGATCCTAGTCAGACGTGCCGTCATCAAGAATGTTCTCCGCACACGCTCCTACCAGTGCGGACTGCGACACAGACCACTCCTTGGTTTGTTGCAAGGTCAGGCTGCAACCAAAGAGGTTTTACCATACCAAGAAGCAGGGGAACCCCCGCATCGATGTCAGCAACATGCCCCGTCCAGATCTCGTGCAACAATTTGCAGAGGCGTTTGAGAGAGAACTTGGCACCTGGAGACTCTGCAACAGAGAAGTGGGAAATTCTGCAGGTCACCATGCCTTGGCTAGCTTTGGGAAGAAGACCTCGAAGACGCACGACTGGTTTGAGGACAAGTCGCCCGAGATGACTCCCGTCACAGCCCTATCCGAGTACAAGTGGTCAGCTAACGAGAAGAACGTGCAGATCCTCAGGGCTGCCAGGAGCAAGGTTCTGCAGACTGCCAGGCGTTGCGCCAATGACTACTGGACACAGCTTAGTGAGGACATCCAGACGGCCGCCATAACAGGGAACATCAGGAGAAATGTACGATAGCATTAAGAAGGCATTAGGACCAGTCCAGAGCAAGTCAGCCCCCCTCAAATCCACTAGGGAAATAATCAAACTAATGTCAGCAGATGGAGAGATGGGTGGAAAACTACTCCGACCTTTACACCAGAGAGGACACTGTGTCCCCCTCAACCCTTGATGCTATCGAGTAGATAGAAGAGCTCCGCAAGGCCATTGACAGACTGGCCTCAGGCAGCAACTGGATTCCCCCTGACCTGATCAAGCATTGCAAGGACTACCTTACTGCTTCCTTTGTATGAAGTCCTCTGCCAGTGCTGGCAAGGAGGAACTGTACCGCAGGACATGAGGGATGCCACGATAATTCCCCTCTACAAGAACAAAGGCGAGGGAAGCGACTACAACAAGTACAGAGGCATCTCCATCCTCAACATCGTCGAAAAGGTCTTTGCTCAGGTCATTTTGATCCGCCTGCAGAAGCTGGCAGAACCCATCTACCCAGCGTCACAGTGCGGTTTCCGAGCTGGAAGGTCAACAGTAGACATGGTCTTCTCCCTTCGCCAGCTCCAGGAGAAGTGCAGAGAACAGCGGATGCCCCTGTATGTTGCTTTCATTGACCTCACCAAGGCGTTCGACCTCGTCAGCAAAGATGGCCTATTTAAGGCTCTGCCAAAGATCGGCTGTCCACCAAAACTGCAGAGCATGATAGAATCCTTCCACATCAACACGAAGGGGACAGTGCAGTTCAATGGCAGCTTCTCTGAGCCCTTCGACATCGGCAGTGGAGTCAAACAAGGCTGCGTCCTCGTTCCCACTCTTTGGGATTTTCTTCGCTCTGCTTCTGACATGCCTTCGGCACTGCAACAGAGGGGATCTACCTGCGTACTAGATCAGATGGTCGGCTCTTCAACCTCACCCACCTCAGAGATCATGGAAATAGTTCTAGACATATACATTGAGTGTCACACACGTCCAACATTGACATGTACCTGCTTTATCTTCTTAACCCCACCACCCAATGGATCTTTAACCATGAAGCAGATGCTGGACAAAAAAAGTTATCGATCCTCTGATGGCTGAGTTGGGGGTGAGGGAGAAATCACCTCGGGAATATAGAGCTTCTCTTGCTTCAATGACCGTACAGAACATAGATATGTACATACAGAAGTACAGCCTTCAACCTTTCCATTAAACAGATGGTAGCAACTCTATTATTACCATGACTCTCATTTGCCTGACTAAACTTAGTTTCCATGCACAACCTCTCCTTTAACTCAACTTCTGCCAAATCAAAAGGTGTAGCTCAGGAAATTTGCCCAAACACTAGCTGCATGGAACAGTTGTCATTTCAGGCCCACTCGGACACCCACCCTATTTCCTGGAACATTATAAGGATACTAACACTGCTACTGCAATCTTACAGAAAAGTTGTATACTTTATTGGTCTCATTTTCTAGTCTCTGGTATTTTCCCATCCCTGGTCTGCCATCAAGGGATAGGCTAGCAATCAATGTCTGAGCTCCCCACCTCTTCATTTTCCACACTGCTTCCTGAAAGGAGTCTTTTTCACTATTCCAGAATATCTTTTTCATATCTGTTCTCACATGTCTTTCAATGGGTCTTTCCACACCTTGCTTCTGAGATGGTTTCTTCCCCCCCCCCCCCAATCTTTCTCACGTCTCCTTTATATCCCACTTTTCACAAGAGCTCTTCTCCCATTCACTGCAAAGGTAGGGTTCTCCTCTTCTTTATCTTCCCCACTGTCAGCTGCCACATTCAACAGATGGTAATTCCAGTCACCTTCAACAAGATTCAACCAGACATCATCTCCCCCAGCCCCAGCATTCTGAATGCATCATCCTTTGTGCAGCTCCCCAATTAGCAAAGCCATCAACCACTCCCTTTCTCACAGCACCTTCCATGTAACTATTGAAGCTACAACACTGCTCTTTTCCATATGCTGTTCCAGGGTCGCAAACACTCCTTGCAGGTAAAGCAACAATTCACATGCACTTCTTCCAGTTTAACACAATGCATTAAGTGCTCACAATGTGGTCAATCTGCAATAGAGAAACCAAATGCAGACCAGGAGACTGCTTCTCAAAGCACCTCTCATCCGTAAGTGTGCATTGTGCTTCCAGTCATCTGTCACATAGAAAATAGGTGCAGGAGTAGGGCATTTGGCCCTTCAAGCCAGCACTGCCATTCATTATGATCAGGTCTGATCTTCCAGAATCAGTACCCCATTCCTGTTTTCTCCCTATATCCCTTGATTTCGTTAGCCCTAAGAGCTGTATCCAACTCTCTTATGTAATTAACCGGATTTGATAAGGGAACTCAAGGTAAAGGAACCATTAGGAGGAAGTGACCATAAAACGTTAAGTTTTAATCTACAATTTGAAGGTAAAATCTGAAGTGTCGGTCTTGCAGTTGAACAAAGGGGACGATGTTGGCATGAGGGAGGAGCTTGGCTTATTTAGAAGGATGAGAGGGGATCTTGTTGAAACATATAAGATTATTAAGTGTTTGGACAGGCTAGAGGCAGGAAACATGTTCCCGATGGTGGGGGCGTCCAGAACCAGAGTTTAAGAATAAGGGGTAAGCCATTTAAAACAGAGATGAGGAAGCACTTCTTCACACAGAATTGTGAGTCAATTCTCTGCATCAGAGGGCAGTGGAGGCCGGTTCTCTGGATACTTTCAAGAGAGAGCTAGATAGGGCTCTTAAAGATAGCGGAGTCAGGGGATATGGGGAGAAGGCAGGAACAGGATACTGATTATGGATGATCAGCTATGATCACAATGAATGGCTGTGCTGGCTCGAAGGACCGAATGGCCTACTCCTGCACCTATTGTCTTTTGTTTATTAAGCTGTCCAAAGTTGACTGAAAAGCGACCCTTGTACCAGGGAGAAGGCAATTCTGGATTTAATGTTGTGTAATTAACCGGATTTGATAAGGGACTCAAGGTAAAGGAACCATTAGGAGGAAGTGACCATAACATGATACGTTTTAATCTGCAATTTAAGAGGGAGAAGGGTAAATCGGAAGTGTCAGTATTGCAGTTGAACAAAGGGGACTATGTTGGCATGAGGGAGGAGCTGGCCAAAGTTGACTGGAAAGGGACCCTAGCAGGGATGACTGTGGAACAGTAATGGCTGGTATTTCTGGGTATAATCCAGAAGATGCAGGATCATTTCACTCCAAAGAGGAAAAAGTATTCTAAGGGGAGTAAGAGGCGACCGTGGCTGACAAGGGAAGTCAAGGACATTATAAAAATAAAAGAGGAGACGTAGAACATAGTAAAGATGAGCGGGAAGTCAGAGGATTGGGCAACTTTTAAAGATCAACAGAAGGTAACTAAAAAAACAATATGGGAGAAAAGATGAAGTACGAAGGTAAGCTAGCCAAGAATATAAAGGAGGGTAGTAAAAGCTTCTTTCGGTATGTGAAAAGAAAAAAAATTAGTTAAGGCAAATGTGGGTCCTTTGAAGACAGAAACAGGTGAAATTATTATGGGGAACAACGAAATGGCAGACGAGTTGAACAGGTACTTTGGTTCTATCTTCACTGAGGAAGACACAATTTCCCAGCTGTACTAAGGGACAGAGGACACAGGGTGACGAGGAACTGAAGGAAATTCACATTAGTCCGGAAATGATGTTGGGCAGACTGATGGGACTGAAGGCTGACAAATCCCCAGGGCCTGATGGTCTGCATCCCAGGGTACTTATGGAGGTGGCTCGAGAAATCATGGACACATTGGTGATAATTTTGAAATAGTCTATAGATTCTGGTTCAGTTCCTGGGGATTGGAGGGTAACTAATGTTATCCCACTTTTAAAGAAAGGAGGGAGAGAGAAAACAAGGAATTATAGACCAGTTATAGACTGGTGGTGGGGAAGATTATCAAAGATATATTAGTGGTGCATTTGGATAGCAGTAGGGATTAACAGGTGTCTTTCAGAATGGCAGGCAGTGACTAGTGGGGTGCCGCAAGGCTCGGTGCTGGGACTGCAGCTATTTACAACACAAATGATTTAGATGAAAGAATTAAAAGTGACATTAGCAAATTTGCAGGTGACACAAAGCTGGGTGGCAGTGTGAACTGTGAGGAGGAAGCTATGAGGATGTAGATTGACACAGCCAGGTTGGGTGAGTGGGCAGATGCATGCAATATGTGGATAAGTGTGAGGTTATCCACTTTGGAGGCAAGAACGGGAAGGCAGATTATTATCTGAATGGTGTCAGGTTAGAGAAATGGAAAGTGCAACGAGACCTGGGTGTCGCAGTGCATCAGTCACTGAAAGTAAGCACACAGGTATAACAGGCAGTGAAGAAAGCTAATAGCATGTTGGCCTTCATAAAGAGAGGAGTTGAGTATAGGAGCAAAGAGGTCCTTCTGCAGTTGTACAGGGCTCTGGTGAGACTACAAATGGAGTATTGTGTGCAGTTTTGGTTTCCTAATTTGAGGATGGACATTCTTGCATAGGTTCACAAGGTTAATTCTAAGGATGGTGGGAATATCATATAGAAACATAGAAAATAGGTGCAGGAGTAGGCCATTCGGCCCTTCGAGCCTGCACCACCATTCAATATGATCATGGCTGATCATTTCAACTCAGTATCCTGTACCTGCCTTCTCTCCATACCCACTGATCCCTTTAGCCACGAGGGCCACATCTAACTCCCTCTTAAATATAGCCAATTAACTGGCCTCAACTACCTTCTGTGACAGAGAATTCCACAGCACTCTCTGTGTGAAAAATGTTTTCCTCATCTTGGTCCTAAAGGAATTCCCCCTTGTTCTGGACCTCCCCATAATCGTGAACAACCTGCCTGCATCTAGCCTGTCCAACCCCTTAAGAATTTTGTAAGTTTCTATAAGATCCCCCCTCAATCTTCTAAATTCCAGTGAGTACAAGCCGAGTCGATCCAGTCTTTTCTCATATGAAAGTCCTGACATCCCAGGAATCAGTCTGGTGAACCTTCTCTGTACCCCCTCTATGGTAAGAATGTCTTTCCTCAGATTTGGAGACCAAAACTGTACGCAATACTCCAGGTGTGGTCTCACCAAAACCCTGTACAACTGCAGTAGAACCTTTGTGCTCCTATACTCAAATCCTTTTGCGATGAATGCTAACATACCATTCGCTTTCTTCACTGCCTGCTGAACCTGAATGCCTACTTTCAATGACTGGTGTACCATGACACCAAGGTCTCGTTGTATCTCCCCTAAACCTAATCGGCCACCATTCAGATAATAGTCTACCCTCCTGTTTTTGCCACCAAAGTGAATAACCTCACATTTATCCACATTATACTGCATCTGCCATGCATTTGCCCACTCACCCAGCCTATCCAAGTCACCTTGCAGCCTCCTAGCATCCTCCTTACACCTAACACTGCCCCCCAGCTTCGTGTCATCCACAAACGTGGAGATGTTGCATTCAATTCCCTCGTCCAAATCATTAATATATATTGTAAATAGCTAGGGTCCCAGCACTGAGCCTTGCGTTACCCCACTAGTCACTGCCTGCCATTATGAAAAGGACCTGTTTACTCCCACACTTTGCTTCCTGTGTTCCAGTCAGTTCTCTATCCACATCAATACTGAACCGCCAGTACCATGTGCTTTAAGTTTGTATACTAATCTCTTATGTGGAACCTTGTCGAAAGCCATCTGAAAGTCCAGATATAACACATCGACTGGTTTTCCCTTATCCACTCTACTAGTTACATCCTCGGAAAATTCTATAAGGTTCGTCAGACATGATTTACCTTTCGTAAATCCATGCTGACTTTGTCCAATGATTTCACCACTTTCCAAATGTGCTGCTATCCTATCTTTAATAACTGACTAGCAGTTTCCCCACTACCGATGTTAGACTAACCGGTCTGTAGTTCCCCGTTTTCTCTCTCCCTCCTTTTTTAAAAAGTTGGGTTACATTAGCTACCCTCCAATCCTCAGGAACTACTCCAGAATCTAAAGAGTTTTGAAAAATTATCACTAATGCATCCACTATTTCTGTGGCTACTTCCTTGAGTACTCTGGGATGCAGCCTATCTGGCCCTGGGGATTTATCGGCCTTTAATCCATTCAATTTACCCAACACCACTTCCCAGCTAACCTGGATTTCACTCAGTTCCTCCATCTTATTTGACCCCCGGTCCCCTGCTATTTCCGACAGATTATTTATGTCTTCCTTAGTGAAGTCTGAACCAAAGTAGTTATTCAATTGGTCTGCTATGTCCTTGTTCCCCATGACCAATTCACCTGTTTCTGACTGCAAGGGACCTACATTTATTTTAACTAATCTTTTTCTCTTCACATATCTATAAAAACGTTTGCAGTCAGTTTTTATGTTCCCTGCCAGTTTTCTTTCATAATCTATTTTCCCTTTCCTAATCAAGCCCTTTGTCCTCCTCTGCTGGACTCTGAATTTTTCCCAGTCCTCTGGTAGGTTATTTTTTCTGGCTAATTTGTATGTTTCATCTTTTGTTTTGATACTATCCCCGATTTCCCTTGTTATCCACGGATGCACTACCTTCCCTGATTTATTCTTTTGCCAAACTGGGATGAACAATTGTCGTACTTCATCCATGCAGTCTTTAAATACCTTCCATTGCACATCCACTGTCAATCCTTTAAGAATCAATTGCCAGTCTATCTTGGTCAATTCACGTCTTATACCTTAAAAGTTACATTTCTTTAAGTTCAGAACCCTTGTTTCTGAATTAATTATGTCATTCTCCATCCTAATGAAGAACTCAACCATATTATGGTCACTCTTGCCCAAGGGGCCACGCACAACAAGACTGCTAACTAACCCTTCCTCATTACTCAATACCCAGTCTAGAATAGCCTGCTCTTTCGTTGGTTCCTCTACATGTTGGTTTAGAAAACTATCCCGCATATCCCATGTATATTCCAAGAAATCCTCTTCCTCAGCATCCCTGCCAATTTGATTAACCCAATCTATATGTAGATTGAAGTCACCCATTATAACTGTTTTACCTTTGTTGCATGTGATGAAAGAATGGAGTGATTGAGCTTGTATTCACTGGAATTCAGAAGGATGACAGGGGATCTTATAGAAACATAAAATTATTAAGGGTTTGGACTCGCAAGATACAGGAAATACGTTCCCGATGTTGGGGGAGTCCAGAACCAGGGACTACAGTTTAAGAATAAGGGGTAGGCCATTTAGAACTGAGATGAGGAAAGACTTTTTTGCAGAGTTGTGAATTTGTGGAATTCTCTGCCTCAGAAGGCAGTGGAGGACGATTCACTGGATGCATTCAAAAGAGAGTTAGATAGAGCTCTTAGGGCTAGCGGAATCAAGGGGTATGGGGAGAAGGCAGGAACGGGGTACTGATTGTGGATGATCAGCCATGATCAGATTGAATGGCGGTGCTGTCTCGAAGGGCCGAATGGCCCTCTCCTGCACCTATTGTCTCCCCCAACACCGGGAAAATGTTTCCTGCATCTAGCCTGTCCAATCCCTTAAGATTGTTATATGTTTCTAGGATCCCCTCTCATCCTTATAAATTCCAGTGAATATAAACTCAGTCGATCCATTCTTCCATATGTCAGTCACTTTAATTCACCGCCCCATTCTGACCTCAGTTGAAATGCAGTAAACCCTCGATTTAACAGACCTCTTTGTAATAAATTTTGGTTATAGCTGACTGACCTGCCGATAATTGACCACGTCACCGCCGGTTCATGCCCCCACCGCTTTATAACAAGTCTTTATAACGAGAATTTACTCTACAGCAGAAGTTAAAAAAAAGCCCAATTAATGCTCTAGGCATAACACCATCTTGCAACGTTAAGACATTGCAGCCCTCAAGAGTCAATAACAAGTTTAACAATTTCAGATAACCGTTTTTTCCTGTTTGTTTCAGAACTGATACAAGGTCATTTGCCTGTGCTGTTTATATCTTTCTCTCTTAAGATGCTGACTGATCTGCTGGATATCTCCAACATTCTCTTCTATTTCCAACAACTGCTGTTTCTATAACTTAGAATTGTTTTCTTACCTCTAACTGCCTCATTAATCTTCCACTATTTACATATCTCCAGATTTCCCTCTCCAACAGCACTAATAGTTATCTCATCTGACAACCTTGGTCTCTATCCTATCACAGACCCTTCTTTGTGATCTCTACCCTAGATCCCCTCTTATTTTCCAGATCATTGTCTTTATCAGAACTGAAATGTTAACGGTCTCTTTCAATAGATACTCTCTAACCTACTGAGTGCCCCCAGCATTTGTTTATTTTAGTCAATATTTTAGTACCAAGTTTCTAAATTGCAAACCTCTCAACAGGGTGGCAGAGTAAATCTAGTTTCCCAGTTCAATACACAATTTAGTAAATTAACAGAATGCAGAATGATTAATGAGAAGAGACCAACATTACAAAACTGAAATGGCAACCTTTCACGTAAGTGTCACATAAATGCCGGCTTGAAGTTGAGGTTAGGAAATGTGATTTATCCATTTCTGGAACAAAAATTCCAAAGCAGAAATGGCTGTTTAAAAATATATAAATTGTGCTGTTGACCTTAGGACTCTTTCTTTAAAAAAGATCAAGAATTGCAAAATATTTTATAATTTACACAAACCTCTACAGTGGAATTTGTTCCCACAAGTAAAAAAAAATGCTCTAGATGGCATTTCACCCAAGGTAATCAATTGGAGAGTCTCTGTTCTTGCTATTGAGGGAGTGCAGCATAGGTTCACCAGGTTAATTCACAGAATATGATGAAAGAATGGGTCGACTGGGCTTGTATTCACTAGAATTTAGGATGAGAGGGGATCTTATAGAAACATAAAAAATTCTTAAGGGATTGGATAGGCTAGATGCAAGAAAAATGTTCATGTTGGGGGAGTCGAGAACCAGGAGTCACAGTTTAAGAATAAGGAGTAGGCCATTTAGGACTGAGATGAGGAAAAAACAGAAAGTTGCAAATCTGTGGGATGCCCTGCCACAGAAGGCAGTGGAGGCCAATTCACTGGATGTTTTCAAGAGAGTTAGATTTAGTTCTTAGGGCTAAAGGAATCAAGGGATATGGGGGAAAAAGCAGGAACAAGCTACTGATTTTGGATGATCAGCCATGATCAAATTGAATGGCGGTGCTGGCTCGAAGCGCCTACTCCTGCACCTATTTTTTTCTATGTTTCTATGCTCATTGTCACCTGAAGTTTTTTTGTGCTAAATAGGAAAGACTTGAGGCTTTAAAAAAAAACAAAACAAATTGGCTATTGTAGCCCAAAACAACTCAGACAGGGTTCCAAATATTAAAAAAAAATGACTACTAGGCAACCTACAGAAACTGGAACATTAATGTAAAACATTTGATGAACTGCATTTTAACTGTACATGTACTCTTAATGACTTACAGGACTTTAAAAAAGACAACTAAGTTAAGAAAATGATCCAAGTAATGCACGTTCAAGGCTGATTTTGCATAGATTTGCAAGTTTGAGCAAAACAAATAAATTATTCGAATTTCTTTGCTCAAAGAAATACTTCCTCCAGTGCTGTATCAATTCATAATCTGCAAGTGAGCTGACAGAGGTAGCGGTAGAGGCAGGCATAATTATAATGTTTAAAATATATTTGGACAGCTGACAAAATAGGTTTAAACATAAGGGTTTACAGGGATATGGGACATATGAAGTCAGAGAATAGGGTTTACAAGGATACGGGCCATATGAAGTTAGAGAAATCAATATTCCTATCACTGGGTTGTAAACTGCCCAAGTTCTGTTACTCCAATTCGTGTTGGGCCTCAATCTGATGGTGGAGGAGGCCCTGGACAGAAAGGTCAGTATGGGAATGGGAGGGGGAGATTAAGTCCACCTAAGCATATGTGATTTCCTGGTTGCTAAACACTTCAACCCCCTCCCAAATGATAACAGTGAAGGGAGGTACTTTTTTCAGGAAGAAAATGAATGGCAATTAAATAGAATTCACTAATGGGCCAATCTCTCACCTGATCGGCGTCAGTGTCTACACACTTCTGCATGAACTTTTTTATGGACATACTTCCAGCTGGCTTTCGTTTTCCTGAACCAGGTGTGCATTGTGTCGTGGCCCTCACCAAACTAGGAGTATTCTGTCCGCTTCCTGCTGTAACGGCACTCTCTTCCTTGACTGTAGACTGGACTTGTGTGAGGTAATTCCATTGTCCTGGAACAGGAAGGTTTTCCATCCTAAACTTTCTCAGCACCTCTTCATGTACATACCAGCACCTCAGTCTGAATGCCATTCTTTTCTCATATACTCCGTTTTCTGTAATAAGTCGTTGCAATTTTGCCTTGGATGGGATGGACACATCCTCATCCACCGTGGGTGTCTCTTGTCTGGAGGCATCAGCGCCTGGAGGACTTGATGAATCAGAAGGAGGAAGTACCGGCACATCTGCAGGTGGTTTATTTTTGTACCACTCCTGAAACTCCTTAATAATGGCTTTTCTTCCATTCACATTTCCGTGAAGTAGTGGAAGCAGGCTCATTAATACTGAACAAAAGAACATACACACTTATTAATGATTTTATAGTAAACATGGAAATATCTGTAATTTGATTTTATTCGGCCATCAAATGCACATAATCTCCAAAATTAACTATATTCTTATGGCGACTTGCAAGGTGAAGTTATCAGGGATAACTGAACTTGAAATATCAGGGATTTGGTCCAAATACATTAACATTTCAAATATTTTCTCAGTGAGCACAAGTTTAGACCTCAAATGTAAAGCAAAAGACGGGAAAGTTGGGAGGTGAGTGATAATGTCAACATAACTCAAAATATTCTTGTCCAAATCCAAAGGTTCCAGATTCAGACACAACCACAGCCAAGTGTACATAATAGCGAGGCTGATATTTTATTGCAGTAAAGAGACTAAGATGCTGTCTTGCAGACATCACTAGGTTGCAGCTTCAACAGGACTTAGTTGCAAAAGACTATATTCATTGAAGAGCATTCTTTGAACGTTTTCTGTTACCCCAGTTGACTGAACTAAGCTTATCACTAAAAACAAATCAACCCATCGTGCAACATGGCACTTTTGATACTGTGCTCTCTGAATTTTAGGGCAAAAATGATGCAAGTGCTTTTTTTTGCAAGATGTGGTCATTAGTACCTCTGCACTCATGCTATATTTGGGCCAGCTGAAGAATTCCTAGATTGAAAACATTTTCCTAATTTTACAGACAGTTCATGTAAACTGATAAAACTTTGGGTATTTGGTAAACTGTTTGCCAACAATCTAATTGCCATAGGAGCAGATCTTTAAAGTGTTGTACATTTACATTTATTCATGCTAAGGAATTTACCAACTGCTACACAATTTTGATTTTAGTTGCAGTGACAGTTTTCTGCATTCAGAATTCTAGATTGATTGAGGATTCCTTACTTTGTTCTTCTTTTAATTTCCCATTGTACATTCCCTGCAGTTGTTCATCTTCAGCCTGGTTTTCAAACATGTGAATTGAAAACTGTTGAAGAGTCCTCATGGTGGAGTTGTGCAACATGTCACTGTCAATCTCCCAAAAACATCCAAGCAGGGTGGGCTGCAGCACTTGAAATTTCTTTCCTTTCATCAATTCGTCCCACTCTTTTGCTTTCATTCGCTGACGGATTTTCTGTTTTTCAGGATTTTCACCCTCCTGGACAAATCAAAAGTTAAACACAAAATAACCTGATGTTTCTTTGAAGAATTATGATTTAAATAGTATTCATCACAATACTAACATCTGCTTATTATTGTTAACTCCCCCCAATCGGATGGTATGGCAAGCCACTGAAGAATCTTGCAGTGCATCTAATTTTCTTCAGTACTTATTTTGGGAGTAGGGTAGGGGAAAGCAAAGGGTTTGGTTTGCATAGGCAATTCACTTGTACCTCATCCTGGGGATTATTTGCACGATCATTGACCACACCATCTCACCATCATTTCTATTATGTTCCTTTAATATGCAATCATTGCATTCAAGTTCCCTCTTGCACCATTGCTTACTAAATTTAAATCCTGCATCAGCTTAGATCAATGTTTAGCACAAACTAGAAATTAAACCTATTGAATAACATGCTGCATCACTTGCATTCGGGTTAGGGTTATTCGTGTTATCATACAGACATTATTAACATCAAAGCAAGTGATTAATCAGAGGCTTGGTAGCCTCTGCTGCTGAAGCCATACCTCATTGGTCGCGCCTTCGCCTTCAGACAAATAGCCATGGGGAACAAAAAACCCATCATCATCATCTTCATCATCTCCCTCATCATCATCATCCTAAACAAAGGAAAACACTTGTTAAGCACAAAATGATTGCTTTGGATCACATTCACATCCCAAGAGCACAAAAAAATTCAAAAAAACAGCAAGAAAATGATAAATTACATCTCATAGCCACTCTGATGGTGCACTCTCAATCAAATGTTCCCAATGTCGGCATGGAAACATGAAAATGGAAACATCTAAAATAAACGTATGTCAGATTTTCTGTGATAACATGTTTCACTTATGTTTTTAGCTGTCGCAATTATGTTTTATTTTCTAGGAATACCCCTCTTTTGCAGCTTAGTTATCTCAACCAGCCAAACTTACAATTCCATTAAAAGCACGATCATCTGCGCTCCTTTTAGAATATATTGAGCATAGAACAAGTGTAAAACATATCAAATTACATCAATTATGAAATGTTAATGTAATTCTTTTTTAAATGTTGGAAATACTCTGCATTGCAGAAAACAGAAGGTAAGAAACAGAATTCAAGTTTCAGACTGCTTGCAATTCTGAGGATAGGTCATCAACCCAAAAGATTTGCAGCATTTTGTTTAAACTTCAGATTTACAGCATCTGCAGATTTTATTTTAAAAGATTCTCATATTTCTCAAGTTGGACCTCTGCTTTTGTGCCAGTTTCATAGCTGCAAGATTAATTTGTCAAAACCAGGATATTTTATTGCTGATTTACTGGATCCTTACTAAGAGATTAACTCGCTACTGACTTTTCTTATCACCCATAGCAACTGGTACAGGTTTAAACTCATCCAACATTCCATGGATAAGTAACTCCCTCAGTGTGGCATGTTTTCAATCTGTAGTTCATATCTGTACCATAAGTAATACTACCAAAGATCTGTACAAACCTATCAATGCAATGTTGCAATCTTAGTAGGCAGTGTTTTCCAATTCATAGAACAGTA
Organism: Raja brachyura; assembly: GCA_963514005.1. Next base: position 221,799 of record OY740810.1, on the reverse strand, counting down.
CAGCACTGAACAGGCCCTTCAGCTTACAATGACTGTGCCAAACATGATACCAAGAAAAACCCAATCTCCTCTGCCAACAAATGATCCGTATCCCTCCAATGCCTACATATCAGTGTATATCCGGCATCTAAGACTCTGAAACACTACTATCGCACCTGCATTCACCATCACCCCTGGCAGCGAGTCCAGGAACCTACCACTCCGTGCAAAAAATAACTTCTTGCTTAAACATTCCGCCTCCGACCTTAGAATAATGACCTGTAGACTGTAATTTCCACCCTGGGCTTTGCAGCTGGAGTAGGGCTTTGACCATCTACCCTATTGATACCTCTCAATTTTATATACTTCTATCAGGTCTCCCCTCAACCTCTAATGTTCCAGAGAATACAATCTAGATTAGACACAAAGAAACTCCAAGTTACATACATTCTTCTGCACTAACAGAACAGTTTGCTTGTCCAGGAACACGATTAGGTGCAATTTCTACGATCCACTGATATAAAATGGTAAAACATGTATACAATTGTTCCAACAGGACATAATGTTTCCAATTATAAAAAAGTAGAATGTGAGTAAATATTAATGAATATATTATGCAAGATATTATCAAATGACACTCAAAAGTCAGTACTAACTCCTTCACTGTGGGAGAGAGATTCTCCAGGTTCTTCTTCCTCCCACTCTTCATCACTGTCCACTTCATAATCCAATAACTGTTGAAGGAACAAATTAAAATTCACACTCTGATTTAAAAAATAGCTTTAAATGCTTCAAACTTCAATTTTGATACTGGCAAATAATTATATTGCAAAATCAAACTTCAATTTTGATACTGGCAAATAATTACATTGCAAAATCAACTTCCATGTTATTATATCAATAAAATACAAATGTTTTTCACTTGAATTAAAGTAGAACCAAGTAACACATTTTTTCCTTTATTTTACAACTCCATTATTACATTACATTGTATTATTACATCCAGAAAGAATCTGTCAAAGTATTCTATGAATTCCATATTCGCAAAACAACTCATTATGTTTGCCTTCAGAAAGACTAATCATATTCATAGCACATCATAACACAATTCAAATTTTCAACTTACTTCGCATGTATCATGCAACTGTTCCAAAAGCCAGCAGAATTACTTGAGCCCAAGAAATAATGTTATTGCCAAGGAAATCTGGTACCAAATGAGCCTTTGCCATTTTTGATTTCCAGGCACAACTGACAAAGTAGCACAAGATACGACACAATCCGTCCCTTCCCACCCAAACCACCCCCTCTCCTGGCACTTTCCCGTGCAACCGCAGGAAATGCTACACTTGTCGCTTTACCTCCCCCCTTGACTGCATTCAACGACCCTAGCAGTCTTTCCAGGTGCGGCAGAGGTTCACCTGCACCTCCTCCAACCTCATCTATTGCATCTGCTGCTCTAAGTGTCAGCTGCTCTACATCGGTGAGACCAAGCGTAGGCTTGGCGATCACTTTGCCCAACACCTCTGCTTGGTTCGCAATAACAAACCTGATCTCCCAATGGCTCAGGACTTCATCTCTCCCTCCCATTCGATCTTTCTGTCCTGGGCCTCCTCCATGGCCAGAGTGAGGCCCACTGTAAATTGGAGGAGCAGCACCTCATATTTAACTTAGCAGTTTACACCCCAGTGGTATGAATATTGACTTCTCCAATTCCAGGTAGTCCCTGCTTTCTCCCCCCCTTCTCAGCTCTCCCTCAGCCCACTGTCCCCGCCTCTTCCTTTCCTCTTCCCCCCACCTTCACATCAGTCTCGAAATGTTGCCTATTTCCTTCGCTCCTTAGATGCTGCCTCACCCGCTGAATTTCTCCAGCATTTTTGTCTACCCACAAGATAAGACACTGTGCTTTGTATTTTTTTAAAAATGACCAGTGTTATAGGTGACCACAGCATTATTGAGGGGTTGTACTCTTAGACAACAGTCCTTAATTGTGATTTTCCTAAGGCATATGCCCTATGCCCACTAAATACCAGGTTATGTGGAGGTTAAGCATTCTTATGGGATGTTTTTCACTCGTATCAAGTCATTTTATCCTGTATTGAAATATCCACTAGTGGGCAAGACGAGGACACGAGTACCTGCCTCAATTACCTCCTCCGATAGCTCGTTCCAGACACCCACCAGCCTTTGTGGAATAGTTCCCGCTCAGGTTCCTTATCAATTTCACCCCCTCCACCTTAAACCCATGTCCTTTGGTCCTCGATTTTGCCCTACTCTGGGCAAAAGTCTGTGCATTTATTCAATCTATTCCTCTCAGGATTTTGTACACCTTCATAAGATCACCCTCATCCTCCTGCATTTGAGTATGGAAATTGAGAGGTCATGATGCAGTTATAGAAGATGTTAGTGAGGCTACATTTAGAGTATTATGTTTAGTTTTGATCACCATGACATAGGAAAGATGTCAAGCTGGAAAGGATACAGCTATAGATTTACAAGGATGTTGCCATGACCCGAGGGCATGAGCTATAGGGAGAGGTTAAGCAGGCTAGGACTTTATTTCTGGACGGGGGGTGATTTTATAGAGGTCTATAAGATGATGAGAGGAATAGATAGAGTAAATGCACAGTCTTTTACCCAGAGTAGGGGAAATTGAAAACCAGAGGACATAGGTTTAAGGTGAAAGGGGAAAGATTTAATAGGAACCTGAAGGGCTACTTTAAACAAAAAACACAAAGGGATATATGTAAGAGGAGAGTTGAGGTATGTATAATCACTTTGTTTAAAAACAAACATTTGGACAGATACATGGATAGGACAGGTTTGGAAAGATATGGGCCAAATGCAGGCAAGTGGGATGAGCATAGATGGGGCACATTGGTCAACATGGGCAAGTTGGCCCAAAGGACCTGTTTCCACACTTTATGACTATTACTAATTGTAGTAAAAGCCCAAGGAGTACTTCAAGGATCTGACCATGACTACTGCAGTTCCCCCCCCGCCCCCCATCCTTAAATTCCATAACTTTTCTTGATAACTTCCTAAACCCTTTTCTTCAAAAAACATGAGTCACGAGAAAATTGTTTTGCATTTTATATTTATTGCTCACAGATTCCGTAAGAGCATTTTATTCCCCTTCTCAAAATTTGTGTGCAGTATGAATTTCCATTACCTGAAAAGCCCAGAGATGGTCCAGTTAGCTCAACATGCCCAAATGGTTTATTTCAGGTATAAAATAGTATTTTATCCTTAAACATTATCAATCACAATCACAATAACTCTTTATTAGCCAAGTATGTTTTGCAACATAAATTTCATAATTCAAGTCAGGCATACAAATAAAAAGCACCGGAACACACAAAACACATTTTAACATAAACATCCATCACAATGACTCCTCCACATTCCTCACTGTGACGGTTGGCGAAAAAAAGTTCAATCTCTTCCCTTTGCTCTCCCGCAGTCGGGGGCCTTGAGCCCTCTGTTGACCGGACGATCTTGATACTCGTAGCCAGTGGGGTTTTGGCCCTCCGCGTCGGGGCGATCAGCTCCTACATCAGGGGGATGTCAGCACCCCCACGACAGACGACCGAACCCCACATCGAGGCTGGTCGAGCCTCTGCGTGGATGTTGGGAGCTCCCAGCTCCCAACATCTCCTGATGTAAAGTCTGCAGGTCACGGTTGGAACGATCCCAGGCAAGGGATTGACTCCGATGTTAAGGCCATGCCCGTTGGTGTGCCCCAAGGTCAGTCCGAGGAGGCCTCCAGCTCCATCAATGGTAGGCCACAGAGCGACCAGAGACGTGATCCGGAAAGTAATCGCCAACAAGCACCAAGACCTGGCTTGGCTGGCAGTGAGGGGAGCCCTCCCAGTCAGGTCCTTCCTGCACCGTCGGAACCTCACTACCAGCGCACGCTGCCCTCGGGATGGCTGCTATAGAGAGGAGATGGTTGCCAACTTCTTTGCAGTGTGTGGATTCGCAAAGAGAGTCAGGAGAGGTCTGTAAGGGTCCCTGTCACGGTTTATTCCAAACAGCTCCCTCACAGAGCACAGTGATTTACGGACTGTGTCCAGGGACGCATTCAGAGACTGACATCGAGTGCTGCTGGAGGGTCATCAACTCGGTGAAAGACGCTCTTTGGTCTGCCCCAGCGTTGTTCATCAGAGCGAGATGTCCATCAGGGAATGTTGCCAACTGGCCCGCTGCAAACTGTAGGAGAACGTGCTGAGGGACGTACTGAAGCTCAACGCCAAGGCTCGGTGGGGGAAAACCACACTCTAGGGTCCTTCCGCTGCTGGACATGGGGGACAGGCCCCTCAAAATAAGGGATTCCATGCCAGTGGGCCACATGAGTGACAAGGGTGGGGGACAAATTCGTGAAATTTGAGCCACGTACGTAGACTGTATTGAACAATTTGTATAGCCTCCAAAAATGTCGGATACATTTTTTTGCACGGTTCATGTATTGTATATATTTATTACCTGAATAAAGTCTATTTTGAAATTTTTTAAAAATTGACTCTCCGCTGGTTAACTAGCTCTCAGATCTGGATCTCTGCGCATCACTCTGCAATTGGATCCTCGACGTCCTCATTCACAGACCAGTCTGTCCGTATCGGTGGAAATGTGTCATCCTTGATAAGGCTGCGTGCTCAGCCCCCCTGCTGTACTCACTCTATACTCATGACTGCGTAGCCAGACATAGTGCGAACTCCATCAGCAAGTTTGCCGACGGCACCACTGTTGTGGGAGGTATCACTGATGGGGACGAGTCAGAGTATAGAAGTGAGAACGACCGATTGACCAAATGGTGCCAGCACAATAACCTGGCTCTCAACACAGGCAAAACCAAGGAACTGATTGTGGTCTTTGGAAGGGGTAGGATGGGGACCCACAGTCCCATTCATATCAACGGGTTCATGTTGGAAAGGGCCAAGAACTTCAAATTCCTGGGCGTGCATATTTTCGAAGATCTCTCCTGGTCCCAGAACACTGATGCAATTATAAAGTAAGCACATCAGCGCCTCTACTTCCTGAGATTACGGACAGTCAGTATGTCAAGGAGGATTCTCTCGAACTTCTACAGGTGCACAGTAGACAGCATGCTGACCGGTTGCATCATGGCTTGGTTCGGCAACTTGAGCGTCCAGGAGCGGAAAAGGCTGCGAAAAGTTGTAAACACTGCCCAGTCCATCATCTGCTCTGACCTCCCTACCATCGAGGGGATTTATCGCAGTCACTGCCTTAAAAAGGCTGCCAACATCATCAAGGACCCACACCATCCTGGCCACACACTCGTCTCTCCAGGTATAAGGTACCGGAGCCTGAAATCTGCAGCATCCAGGTTCAGGAACAGCTTCTTCCCCATAGCCATCAGACTATTAAACAAAACTTCAAACAAACTCTAAACTATAACAGCCTATTGCACTTTATTAACAAGCCACTCCCCGTCAGTGAACATTGCTTTACATCAGGGGTCAGCAACCTACGGCCCCCGGGCCGAATGCGGCCCGTAACCCAAAATCATCCGCCCCGCAGGTGGATTTTTTTCCCTTTAATCATCCGGCCCGCCGAATGCCGAGCTCTGGCAGTACCACTTCCTGCGCAAAGCCGCCGGCACGGCCACGTACCTTCTGTGAACACGTTTAAGAAAGAACTGCAGATGCTGGAGAAATCGAAGGTAGACAAAAATGCTGGAGAAACTCAGCGGGTGAGACATGCAAGGATTGCATGAGGCTGCCTCACCCGCTGAGTTTCTCCAGCATTTATGTCTACCTACCGTGAACACGTGATTTGATGCCTGCCATCCGGGGCGGGATCCATGTGTACACGTGATAGATGTGGCCCGCCATCCGCTCACAGACATGCATCCTGGCCCCTATGCAGGACAAGATTGCTGACCCCTGCTTTAAATGTTCACCTGGAATGTGGCACAGTTGCAATCATTCATTGTTATTGCTACAACTTATATTTTATTCCTAGCAGAATTAACCATCCAATTAATGCAAATAGGCAACTTTCAAGTGTGTGGAATTATCTCCAAAGATTTAAAGGTTGGGAATTGCAGGAGAATTATGTGTGATTATTTCAATTATTGCACCATCTTCCTTACCTCATCTTTAGCAAAAGGATTCCGGGGATTCACCTTTGCACTCTTCTTCTGCCAGCTCCCCCAATAGGCAGGACGGTGATTTTCACGAAACTGCAGCAGCTTCATCCTGCATAATTTCTTCCTTTCAATGGTTCCACTACTTGAATTGGTGTCTATCACAATCACATCACTGTTTAAAAAGATAAACCAAAATTAACACCAATCTGGACATGAATGTAGATTATGGCACATTTGTTCAGATGCTAATTATTCATTGCAACCCAAACCCTGCCCATTTTCAAGAGAGTGAGAGTTAGATTTAGCTCTTGGGGCTAAAGGAATCAAATGATATGGGGAGAAAGCAGGAACGGGGTACTGAGTTGAGATGATGAGCCACGAAAAGTATTGATTGGCGGTGCTGGCTCGAAGACCGAATGGACAACTCCTGCACCTATTTTTCTATGTCTCTATACACAGCTGTAACAATGATTAATAACATTATCTTTATCATCTTAGCAATGTACTTTTACAGTTTTGACCGCTTCGCAGAACACTTGCACTTGGTCCACCAAGGTCTGCTGGATCTACTGGTTGCTAATCATTTTAATTCCCCTTCCGATTCTTATACTGCCCTCCCGGTCCTGGGCCTCCTCAATTGCTAGAGTAAGGCCGCACGCAAATTGGAGCACCACCTCATATTTTGCTTGGGTAGCTTACAACCCAGTGGTATGAACGTTGAATTCTCTAGTTTTGTTTAGTTTAGTTATACAGTGTGGAAGTAGTGACCCTCGCACACTAACACGATTACACACACGCACGGGACTATTTACAATTTCACCAAAGCCAATTAAACAACAAACCTGTACGTCTTTGGGGTGTGAGGGGAAGCTGGAGCACCCAGAGAAAACCCACGCAGGTCATGGGGAGAACGTACAAACTCCAGAGACAGTCAAGTCAAAGTCAAACAAACTTTATTGTCATTTAGAAATACATTGATATATGCAGTTCCAAACGAAATTTCGTTGCATTTGGCTCCCTGTGCAACACGATAAATTAACAGAAGCATAGGCATGGATAAAAATGGATAAAAAGGATAAAAGGATAGACAATGGTTGCAGCCCATTACATGGCAAGACAATGGTGGCAGCCCATTACATGGCACCTGTAATCAGCACCTGTAATCAGGAATGCGGTCTCAGGAACCAGGTCTCTGGCGCTGTAAGACAGCAACTCTACTGATGTGCCACCGTACCGCCCTAATTTATTAATTAGGTAACATTATGAAACAAAACCCTTCCTTCCTCTGGTCTCCCTTCTTTCACTAAAAGTTGGCGAACCAGGTCCATAGTTTGCAAAAATGCATCCCTCTTGGGATCACAACGCCCCAAGCCAACAAATTGGCATATCAGGGAACCTCCCTGCCTGAGGTCATCTGTTGCCAGCCCTGATTTGTTCTGGTCTGTTCTCGCTTCCAGATCCCCCTACAATCAATCTGATGAAGGGCCCCGACCTAAAACGTTACCAACCCATTTGCTACAGATGAAGATACTATGCTGAAGATAGACATAAAATGCTGGAGTAACTCAGTAGGACATGCGGCAACTTTGGAGGAAGAAATGGGTGAGGCTTCGGGCCAAGACCCTTCTTCAGACTTCTTTCTTCCAGAAATGTTACTTGTCCTGTTGAGTTACTCCAGCATTTTTTATCTATTTTCGGTGTAAAGTAGCATCCGCAGTTCCTTTCTCCATATTTGATGTTACAAATCGCACCATAAAAGTTTGGAACAAGCTAATTCCCATCATGTCTCTCAGAATAAGTATTTAAGTTGATTGGCCTCTTACCTATCTGTTAATCCCCGGGACTAGCTGCAGTTCCGAGATCAGCTCGCGTACCCGGGAATAGCTGTAGCGCCCAGGTCGCCTGCGTGCCGCGGGACTAGCTGCAGAAAACCAGATCAGCTCGCGTCACCGGGACTAGCTGCAGTTGCCAGGTCAGCTCGCGTCCCCGGGACTGGCTGCAGCTCCCAGGTCGGCTCGCCTGCCCCGGGACTGGCTGCAATGCCCAGGTCACCTGTCTGCCCCTGGACTAGCTGCAGGTCCCAGATCTGCTTGCCTCCCTGGGACTAGCTGCAGCACCCAGATCAGCTCTCGTCCTCGGGACAGGCTGCATGCAGTTCCCAGGTCGGCTCGCCTGTTCCGGGACTGGCTTTAGCGCACAGTTCTGCACGCCTGCCCCGGGACTGGCTGTAGCGCCCAGGTCGCCTGCATGCCCCGGGACTAGTTGCAGTTCCCAGATCAGCTTGTGTCCCCGAGACTAGCTGCTGTTTCCAGGTTGGCTCGCCTGCCCTGGGAATGGCTGTAGTGCCCAGGTCTGCTCGCCTGCCCAGGTACTGGCTGTAGCGCCCAGGTGGCCTACATACCTCGGGACTCGCTGCAGTTGCCAGATCAGCTCGCATCCCCGGGACTGGCTACGGTTCCCAGGTCGTGAAAACGAGTTGAAAAAAAATTTAGGATGATTTAGGATTTCGGAATGAACAAGTTGCCGACCCTTGGTCTAGAACTAGAAGTCATAGCCTCAGAATTAAAGGACTTTCCTTTATGAAGGAGATGAGGAGAATTGTATTTTGTCAGAGGGTGGCGAATCTGTGGAATTCTTTGCCACAGAGGTTTGTGGAGGCCAAGTCAATGGTTATTTTTAAGGCATAGATAGATTCTTAATTTGTACGGGTGTCAGGGGTTATGGGGAGAAGTCAGGGGAATGGGGCTAGGAGGGAGAGACAGATCAGCCTTGATTGAATGACGGAGACTTGATGGGCCGAATGGCCTAATTCCACTCCAACCACATGACCACTTATTAACACTATCCTACACACACTAAGGACAATTTACCTTTATACAAAGCCAATTAATCTACAAAGCAGTACGTCCTTGGAGTGTGGGAGGAAACCGAACATCTCAGAGAAAACCCACGTGGTCACAGGGAGAACGTACAAACTCCGTACAGACAGCACCCGTAGTCAGGATCAAACCCGGGTCACTTGCGCTGAAAGCGATGTAAGGGAACAACTCAACCACTCCGCGCCCAGGCAAAGGGCAAATTACACAAAAGTGGATTCTGTTAACCACACAAGGATAGACATAAACTAAAAAGTGTCAAATTTGCATAGTGACATAGTCAAATTGTGACATAGAAACGTAGCAAGTTAATTTTAAGCGCTAAACGGGTAAGATGATGGAATGAACAAGTGTTGGCACCTAAAATCATCTTCAACAAATGTTTGAATAAAAAGGATTCAATTAATAAAAAGGACGAGATAAGGTTGATAAAAAGAATAGCTTGTATTTCAGACAAAAAATGTATTTAAGAGCAATTGGTTCATGATTAGCTGAGTTTAATTATAGGAAGGAGAAAAGTTCATACTATAGGAGCAGAATTAGGTCATTCAGCACACCGTCTACTCCGCCATTCAATCATGCATGATCTATCTTTCCTTTTCAACCCCATTCCCCTGCCTTTTCCCTCGACTTGGCCTTCACAGCTGTCTGTGACAATGAATTCCAGATTCCGCACCCTCTGGAAAGAAATTCCTTCTCCTCCCCTTTCTAAGGGTACATCCTTTTATTCTGAGACTCTGGACTCTCGTCCCTGACACTCCCACTGGTGGAAACATCCTCTCCACATCCACATCCACTCTCCAGGCCTTTCACTATTCAGTAAGTTTCAATGAAGTCCCCCATCATCCTTCTTCAACGAGTACAGGCCCAGTGCCAACAAACCCTTATTATACTTTAACCAGTCAACCCAGGGATCATACCCGTAAACCTCCTCTTGACCCTCCAACGCTAGCACATCCTTCCTTTGATATGTGGCCCAAACTGCTCATAATATTGCAAATGCGGTCTGACCAGTGCCTCAAAGCCACAGCATTTCTTCCCTGTTTTTATATTCTAGTCCTCCCGAAAGAAACGCTAGCATTACATTTGCCTTTCTAACTACCGATTCGACTTGCAAATTAACTTTTTGGGAATCTTGCAGCAGTATTCCCAAGTCCCTTTGCACCTGCTTTTTTCAGAATTATCTTCCCAATTAGAAAATAGTCTACGCCTTTATTCCTACTACCAAATGCGTGACTGCACACTTCGCTATGCTGTATTCAGTCTGCCACTTCTTAGCCCACTCTCACAATTTGTCCAAATCCTTCTGCAGAATCCCTGCTTCCTCGACACTACCCGCCTCTTCACCCATCTTCTGCAAACTTAAAAACATTTCATATCAATTCACTGGTCTCCTACTTATTCCAAAACAAAATAATGATAAACGTGGCAATTTTATTTTTACCTGCATGAACTGCATTCGGTGATGCTTATTTTGGGGCTTGTTGGGCCAGATGTTCTGGGCTTCTTGGTGTGCAATTCTTTGAAGTAATTGGAACTGAAACTCTGATGTTCCAGCAACTCATCCAATTGCTCCAGAACTTCTTGATCTAAGTATAGCCGACTTGTTGGAGCAAGGAACATGTGTTCTTTGATTTCAAAAGGAGCAAACTTCCCACAGGATCCAGCTAGAGTCTGTGGAACAGATGCACTTCTAGTTACAGGTGCAGAATGAGTTTACACATACAATGGCAATATCCTCAGTGGTGTGTTACTATTGTTTGAGTATTCAGTTTCCATGTACCGCTCATTCTAATATTAAAGGAAATATGGCTACTTGTCAAATACACAACATCATTAGAGATAGAGAGAGAAAGGATCCAAGCAAAACATTTTTTAATGGAATCAGATTAGGAATGTTGTCACAGTAAGCATTCTGATAAATTGAATTCTGTCCCAGAGGCTGACACAGATGAGAAAGAATGATTTATGAAAGACAAATGGGACAAATTAGATTGCATGGTAGTCAAGGAGAGAGAGCTGAATAGTTAGAATATTGCTTAATGGATGGAAGCAGTGGGTGATGGTGAAAGGTTATTTTTTAGTCTAGAGGATTGTAACAAGTGGTGTGCCGCAGGGTTTGGTGCTGGGCGTATTGCTGTTTGTCATCTATATTAATGATTTGGACAAGAACGTACACGGCAAGATTAGCAAGTATGCAGATGACACAGAAGTGGATGCTATTGTAGATAGTGAAGATGGTTGTCAAAAATTGAAGCAGGATCTTGATCGGTTGGGCAGGTGGGCTGAGAAATGGTTCATGGAAAGTAATACAGAGAAATGTGAGGTGTTGACTTTTGGTAAGACTAACCTGGGCAGAACAGACACAGTAAATGGTAGGGCTTTGGGGAGAGCAGTTGGAATATAAGAGTGCAGTAACATAGTTCCTTGAAAATGGCATCATAGGTAGATAGGCTAGTCAATAAGACACAGCACATTGGCCTTCATCATTAAGACCACTGAGTATAGAGGTTGGGAGGACAGTTGGTGCGGCTACATTTAGAGTATCATGTTCAGTTTTGGTCACCATGTCATAGGAAAACTGTTGCCAAGCTAGGAAAGGTGCAGAGAAGATTGATGAGAATGTTGCCAGGACTGGAGGGACTGAGCTATAGGGAGAGGTTGAGCAGGCTAGGACTTTATTCGTAGGAGCATAGAAGGATGAGGGGTGCTCATAAAGATGTATTAAAATAATGAAAGGAATAGATCAGGTAAATGCAGTCTTTTGCCCAGAGTAGGGGAGTCGAGAACCAGAGGGTATAGGTGAAAGGCGAGGGAGGGGGGTTCAAGGAGATTTAATATGAACCCGAGGCGTAACTGTTTCCCCCGCACAAAGTGTGGTGGGTGTATGGAATAAACCGCTGGAGGAGGTAGTTGAGTCAGGTACAAATTGTAACGTTTTAGAATCATTTGGACAGGTACATGGATACGATAGGTTTAGAGGGATAGGGGTCAAGCACAGGCAGGTGGGACTAGTGTAGAAGGGGCATGTTGGTTGGCATGGGCAAGTTAGGCTAATGGGCCCGTTTCCACGCTGTATGACTCTTTGACAATTAAAGGGTTCATTTCTGCACACCTTTATTCTCTTTATTCTCTGGAGCGCAGAAAGTTAAGGGGGGACTTGATTTTAAGGGGTCTTTAAAATGATGAGAGGGATAGACAGAGTTGATGTGGACAAGCTTTTCCATTTGAGAATAGGGAAGATTCAAACAAGAGGATATGACTTTAGAATTAAGGGACAGAAGTTTATGGGTAACATGAGGGGGAACTTCTTTACTCAGAGAGTGGTAGAGGTGTGGAATGAGCTTCCAGTGGAAGTGGTGGCGGCATCATTTAAAAATAAATTGGATAGGCATATGGATGAGAAGGGTATGGAGGGTTATGGTATGAGTGCAGGCATGTGGGACTAAGGGAAAAAAGTTGTTCGGCACGGACTTGAAGGGCCGAGATGGCCTGTTTCCGTGCTGTAATTGTTATATGGTTATAAGACAGTGGAATTGCCACAAAGTGCAATCAAATGAACATCTTGTTGGCAAATATTCACAAAGTTTAATTCTAAAAGGTTTACGGACTATGTTAGCCAATTTGCATGTGACAATTACAGGTCAGCAGGACCATTTGACTAATCGTTCGGAAACATCCCAAATTTAGCTACAAGCGTTTCACTGTACCGCAGTACATGTGACAAGAAACTAAACTAGATTTCACCTCTTGCTTATTTATTAGGAAGTTCATGTTGTGATTTGATCATTCTCTCTTGGCATCAACCATATACCTACTTTTTGTTAGTTTGTACTGCTGTCTCTTTTCCCCCCCATCAACAGGTATATTAATATTTCAGATTTTCTACCATCTCATCAGTGCACGCATAATCAAAAGTTCTCTACCCCGCTCAAAAAACTTGGATAGTTCATTCTTAATTATTAAACAGCCTAATTTATTAAAACAAGTTTTTTTTCCCTTTGCATTGCTACCAGTAGTTAAATATTATGCTATATTTCTTGATTACCAGAACCAAACCATATACCCCTTGTATTAATTCAATCCGTTGAAGTTTTGTTGGTTGAAATGATGGATGAAGAGTTAAGAGTTAACATTAAGAGAAACATTATCTTGATAACTAATCTTGCTCCAAAAGTTAGATTTTAATTTTTGATCTTTCCATTCTATACTTCAGGAACAGAGGCCAACAAAGTTTCCCTCCAGAAGATAAAAGATTGCATCCTACAGCTAGATCAACAGCATATTCTGAAGAGTGAAAACGCACAAGATGACACAATTATTGCAAAATTCCTACTATGTAATGACAGTTGAAATGATACATCACAAGGAAAATGTGTTTCCCGTCTTACAGGGTAGAGGTAAAATGGAACATACATAAATAAACTCTTTGAAGCCTGTGAATATATTTTTAAACGATGTAATTACAACACGAGAATAGGGTATTAATGAACCAGTGGCAAAAAAGCCTTTATACTTGGTTTGTACAAGAGATAATTGGTTTCAGATTTTAAAAAGTATTCAAGTCTAAAAAAATATCCCTTACCTTTGGGGCTTGTGGAGCCTTTGGTTTTTGGAAGAATCTGGTTATTTCTGAAATTTCCTTCACTTTTTCTGCCTTCAAACGCTGCAATCATATTTGACGTGTATACTTCAGAAGTTACCATTAGAAACTAATACCCTACTACATTACGATTATTTTTACAATCTAAACAGAGCATCAGTTTCAATATTTAAACACCTGCACCTACAAGCACTTTTGGTAATGGCAATTCAAATGCTTATGTAGGTACTTGTGTGAGATATGGAGTTTTGCTTCTATCACCCTTTCAATTAGTGAGTTTCAACTCTTAACATGGATAAAAATCAATGCATTTCCAACAACCACCTCTCCCCCCCCCCCCCCCCCCAAATCCTTCTATCAATTATCTTAAATCTATGCACCACAACCAAACAAAAAGACTTCTGTTATTCGTGTTCACCATTTGGCTTCATATTTTGTGCATCACTTTGTGTAAGAAAAAACTGCAGATGCTGGTTTAAACCGAAGATAGACACAAAAAGCTGGAGTAACTCAGCGGTACAGGTAGCATCTCAGGAGAGAAAGATTCTCCAGTCTTTGCAAATTCTCCAAAGAAGCATTTCCCTTCATTGTAATGTACTGACGACAACTGTGATCATGCGCTCTGTTAGACTTGCATAAAGATGGGGGCAGGGGTTGAGCAGAGGAGTGGTTTATTTGTCAATGCAGCCAGCATCCAAGATGGCAGAATGCTAATGCTTTGGCGAAGAAAATTATGTATATAGAGCAAAGAGCTGGAATATTATCAGGGAAAGCCAAAGAAATTTAGAATATTGTTATTTTTACCTTTTCTTCCTCTTTTAACCGTTTCTCTTCTTCCTTCTTTTTCTTTTCTTCCAATTTGGCCCTGTAAAATATTAGATATTTTACATCCATATAGACAAATTAAAAACAACACGTAATGGTCAGTTAATATATTAAAGAGGAAAAAAAGAATGATATTCAAACTAGCAGCGCTGGTATCAGGTTCTGTACATTCAGTAGATTATGGGTTCAAATTGCACCATGAATAAAAGTACACAACCTCGTCTAACACTTCACTAAAGAACAGAGGCTTTATGCACACTATATAAAGCAATTCAGTTTAGCTTATTGTCACATCTACCGAGGGGCAGTGAAAAGCTTTTGTTGCGTTCTCACCAGTCAGCGGCAAGACAATACATGATTACAATCAAGCCATCCAGTGTACAGATACATAACGGAATCAAGCCACCATCTCTACACAGGTGGAGATACAACTGATGAAAGGGTACCCACAGTATCATAACACAAAAAACAGCCCCTTCAGCCCAACTCATCCAAGCCAACCAAGATGCCACATCTAAGCTAGTCCAGTGTTTGGCACATAATCTTCCAAATCCTTCCAGCTGACGCAGCTTTCCTAATGTCTTCCAAAGCTGCTATTGTAACTACCTCAACTACTTTCGCTGGTAGCTTGTACCATATACCTGCCACCCTCCGTGTGAAACAATTTCCCCTCTGGTTCCAATCCCAACCACCCTCACCTTAAACCAATGTCCTCTACTTCTTGATTTCCATACCGTGGGAAAAAGACTCTGTGCATTCAACTTACACTTTCCCCGCATGATTTTATACATCTTCATAAGATGGCCAATGTGCCATTTTCAGGGAACTATGTAGTTGTTCACTGGGAAGGTCCTGCCCTGGTTGAGCTTCCCGAAATACAACAACTCACACTTATCTAAATTAAACTCCATTCGCTATTCCTCAGCCCACTTGCCCAGTTGATCAAGATCTTGCTGCAATTCTTGATAACCATCTCCATTTTAAAACCCCTAAAACCTCTATTTTAGTTTCATCTGCAAGTTTACTAATGAGTTATATTCTAATCTAAATCCTCAATATAGATGACAAACAGTAATGGGCCCAGCACCAATCCCCGAAGCAAACTCAAATCTCAAAAAACATCCACGACCCTCTACTTCCTACCGTGGCCAATTCTGTATCCAGTTGTTTATTTTGCTCCTTGCATTCTGCATCAACATCTGAAGTAAACAAACTACATATCCAGTAAAGTGTTATTGTTGCACTTCTCATGCAAATTGACTTGGAATTTCAGACAAATCCCAACAATTGTAATTTTTAAGGTGTTCGATGGATAGGCACCATTCTATATAAAACAAGATTGCCAGAAAGTGACTATACGTTAAGAGTAGGAAGCTACATACTCTAATGCATCTTGTTTTTCTTTCCGTTTTTCCTCCTTTAATCTTAACTTCTCTGCTTTCTCCTTTTCTTCTTTCTCTTTCTTCTCTTTCCTCTCCTTGTCTTTCTGTTCCTTTTCATCATCCTTTTTCCTCTTGGCTTCTTCTTTTGCACGCTCTTTGGCGTGTTTGGCCTCTTCTCTTGCACGCTCCCGCTCTTCCTTGAGCATTTTATGGTTCTGCTGCTTCTCTTCACGCTGTTATGGCAAAAACAAAAGTATCAACATATGAAGAAGGAAACGCTAAAATGCTGGAAGCACCTATTTTGGCTTGTCTTTTGTGATCATACAAATTAAAGGAGAATTTGCTTGATGATTTTCCCTTGTCACCGATTCAATAGCTGCAATCCTTGCCACACTATAGGTCAACAGAGGTTTCCGTTCAGGTTTCTAAGCGGGACAGGGGCATTAGGAGACCTAAACAGTAACCTCTGGTGACCTTGCCCACCACCCAAGGTTTCCATGAGGTCACAGGAGTTTTTGGTCACTCTCCCTAATGGTCGAAAGTAGTTTCCGCGTGGTCGAGGCTTCATCTAGGTTTCTGTTATTTTTCCATCATGATTAAAACCGGCCTCGACTAAAAATAGGTAGCCGTCTTAAAAATCGATCATTTTTTTGTTGCAGGTCTAGTCAAAGCCGGTTTTCTTCATAGTCGAGAAAGGTTTTCAACATATGCATGGGAGGTGGTAGGAAGTTGCAAGTCACCTCGACCCTGATTTTTTTTTGGGTGGCGGGCAAGGTCACCAGAGGTTGCTGTTTAGGTCTCCTAAGTGGGACAGGCCCTTTAGGCACAACTACTGGTGAAATACTCATGTTCTAAAAGAAGGCAATACTGAAGATCCAAGTCAAATAAAGATGGCAACCAGATATGAAGTTATAACTACAAAGGCCCTGGGGGAAGGAATTTGCTCAATTCCAGAAGATAATAGATAATAGACAATAGGTGCAGGAGTAGGCCCCCCAAGGTTAAGGGGGGACTTGATAGAGGTCTTTAAAATGATGAGAGGGATAGACAGAGTTAATGTGGACAAGCTTTTCCCTTTGAGAATAGGGAAGATTCAAACAAGAGGACATGACTTTAGAATTAAGGGACAGAGGTTTAGGGGTAACATGAGGGGGAACTTCTTTACTCAGAGAGTGGTAGCGGTGTGGAATGAGCTTCCAGTGGAAGTGGTGGCGGCAGGTTCGTTGGTATCATTTAAAAATAAATTGGATAGGCATATGGATGAGAAGGGTATGGAGGGTTATGGTATGAGTGCAGGCAGGTGGGACTAAGGAAAAAAAGTTGTTCGGCACGGACTTGAAGGGCCGAGATGGCCTGTTTCCGTGCTGTAATTGTTATATGGTTATATGGTTATTTGGCCCTTCGAGCCAGCACCGTCATTCAATGTGATCATGACCGATCATCCCCAATCAGTACCCCGTTCCTGCCTTCTCCCCATATCCCCTGACTCTGCTATTTTTAAGAGCCCTATCTAGCTCTCTCTTGAAAGCATCCAGAGAACCTGCCTCCACCGCCCTCTGAGGCAGAGAATTCCACAGACTCACCACTCTGTTTCCTCGTCTCCATTCTAAATGGCTTACTCTTTATTCTTAAATTGTGGCCCCTGGTTCTGGACTCCCCCAACATAGGGAACATGTTTCCAGCCTCTAATGTGTCCAAGCCCCTAACAATTGTATATGTTTCAATGAGATCCCCTCTCATCCTTCTAAACTCCAGAGTGTACAAGCTCAGCTGCTCCATTCTCTCAGCATATGACAGTCCCGCCATCCTGGGAATTAACCTTGTAAACCTACGCTGTACTTCCTCAATAGCAAGAATATCCTTCCTCAAATTAGGGAACCAAAACTGTAGACAATACTCCAACTGCAGAAGGACCTCTTTGCTCCTATATTCGATTCCTCTTGTTATAAAGGCCAACATGCCATTCACTTTTTCACTGCCTACTGTAACCTGCATGCTTACTTTCATAGACTGATGTACAAGTACCCCCAGATCCGGTTGTACTTTCCCTTTTCCCAACTTGGCACCATTTAGATAGTAATCTGCCTTCCTGTTTTTGCAACCAAAGAGTGGCCAATGTCAACAGACAAAAGGCTTCAATTTTTTTTCATTAATAACAAAGATTGCGGATCAAGTGCAGGTAGAGCAAGAAACTCATTGCTACAGATGTAGTAATTCTTCAGCAAAGTGCACTCAATGCTCCTTGTCAGTTATAGCAAAAGCTGCAAATAGATGTGTAACTTAATTTACTTTATATCTGTTACCAACTGTTGTTTATATTAGAAAAAGTATCTTTCTATTAAAAATTATATTGTGCAAACAATTGCCCTTCTCAGTACCACGAAAGCAAGCAACATTATCCCAGAAACAAAGTTGTTAGAGTTACTTGGCATCAGTAACAGTATTGCTTGAATGTTAAATTAGGTCAGCACAGCCAAGTCCAAAATGATGAATGTAGGCATTATAATCTAGATTTTTAATTGAACACACATTCCTGGAAATTTAAGGCAAAAAAAAAAATCAAATTCAAATACTCTGCATTACAATACTTGGAATATTATTCCCAATGAGTTGTCTGCAGCCCAAGTAATTTTCTTTCAATGCTTTCAAAATGGATATCATTGAGGAATCTTCAATCAAAACCACAGTTTTATCAGGTTATACAGGGACAACTATGTAAATTTTCTCATCATCTGTGACATTAATCCTCTCAGATTGTGGCTGTATTTAATGGCCCAAGACCAGATAACATGCAGTCACCAGGACTGCTTATATAACCCAGAGCACTGGGGAAAGAAAGCCTAGCAGAAAGTTATCGGCAAGAATGAAATATTAATTCAATATCAACTTTATTAATAAATCAAAATACCTGTTGCAGTGGGGACATCTTGCCTGGCACATTAAGAGTCCGAGATATCTGCAAATCATAATAACCTTCATAAATAGAGATAGAAATAAAATGGCTGTGTACATTATTAAATAGGAACAAATTGGCACAACTAATTCGCTTCTTGCCGCATGTATTCCATCTTTTTTAAATACCATTCAACTCAAAACTAATTATGGATTACAATAGGCTGTAAAATCAAATTAATTGATAAGATATGCAACTCGTCATCATTAAACTTAAAAATCTACAAACTAATTACAAATACGTAGAACTAAGTTTCTTAAGGGTTTATAACAATTGCAGTACTTAAACTCTGTCTACCAAAGTTAACTTTTACAAAATTTAATAGCAGATTCAAGTTAGATCAGTAATAGAAACATAGAAAATAGGTGCAGGAGGAGGCCTAGCACCACCATCATTCATTGTGATCATGGCTGATCGTTCCCTATCAATAACCCATGCCTGCCTTCTCCCCATATCCCTCGACTCCACTAGCCCCTAGAGCTCTATCTAACTCTCTCTTAAATCCATCCAGTGACAGCCTCCACTGCCCTCTATGGCAGGGAATTCCATAAATTCATAACTCTCTGGGTGAAAAAGTTTTTTCTCACCTCCGTCTTAAATGACCTCCCCTTTATTCTAAGACTGCGGCCCCTGGTTCTGGACTCGCCCAACATTGGGAACATTTTTCCTGCTTCTAGCTTGTCCAGTCCTTTTATAATTTTATATGTAGATTCTCTTCTGCTTTTTTTTTTAAAGTTATGGTCATGAACCAATAAGATTAGTTATTTACACACAAACGATATCACATTGTTACAGAATTTCACTCTGCTACATTACATAGAATCAATGGCCAATTGCTATTCAACCACAAATTGACACGAGACAGCTGTTAGTGGGAGCATTAATTTGGAATTATGCAACCACAGACCTAGGAACAAGTATTTAAACCAAGAAATCTGTTGCTTTTTTTGGGGGTACAACAAAGGTTTCTAGGATTTTAAGGCATGGATTTCAATGCTCTTACTATGAATTTAAAATTTGGATTATTTACCCAATTCATTATGTTACATGGAAAGCTTTTGAAGATATGTATCTGAACATCTTTTCCAAACTAGTTTAAAGATGTATTTGCAGAACCTTTATGATCGTGCTGGTGCAAAATGTGTTTGGATTGGTATCATTGCCAGAATGTGACAACCATGCATGCCAAGGATCAGAATAATGCATCCACATCATTATATTTGGCATGTCATAGAAACATAGAAAATAGGTGCAAGAGTAGGCCATTCGGCCCTTCGAGCCTGCACTGCCATTCAATATGATCATGGCTGATCATCCAACTCAGTATCCTGTACCTGCCTTCTCTCCATACCCCCTGATCCCTTTAGCCACAAGGGCCACATCTAACTCCCTCTTAAATATAGCCAATGAACTGGCCTCAACTACTTTCTGTGGCAGAGAATTCCAGAGACTCACCACTCTCTGTGTGAAAAATGTTTTCCTCATCTCGGTCCTAAAGGAATTCCTCCTTATCCTTAGACTGTGACCCCTTGTTCTGGCCTCCCCAACATCGGGAACAATCTTCCTGCATCTAGCCTATCCAACCCCTTAAGAATTTTGTAAGTTTCTATAAGATCCCCCTTCAGTCTTCTAAATTCTAGCGAGTACAAGCCAAGTCTATCCAGTCTTTCTCCATATGAAAGTCCTGACATGCCAGGAATCAGTCTGGTGAACCTTCTCTGTACCCCCTCTATGGCAAGAATGTCCTTCCTCAGATTTGGTGATCAAAACTGTATGCAATACTCCAGGTGTGGTCTCACCAAAACCCTGTACAGCTGCAGTAGAACCTCCCTGCTCCTATACTCAAATCCTTTCGCTATGAATACCAACATACCATTTGCTTTCTTCACTGCCTGCTGAACCTGCATGCCTACTTTCAATGATTGGTGTACCATGACACCCAGGTCTCATTGCATCTCCCCTTTTCCTACTCACCTATTCATTTGCCTACTCACCCAGCCCATCCAAGTCACCTTGCAGCCTCCTAGCATCCTCCTCACACCTAACACTACCCCCCAGCTTAGTGTCATCCGCAACTTGGAGATGTTGCATTCAATTCCCTTGTCCAAATCATTAATATATATATTGTAAATAGCTGGGGTCCCAGCACTGAGCCTTCCGGTACCTCACTAGTCACTGCCTGCCATTCTGAAAATGACCCGTATACTCCTACCCTTTGTTTCCTGTCTGCCAGCCAGTTCTCTATCCACATCAATACTGAACCCCCAATACCGTGTGCTTTAAGTTTGTATACTAATCTCTTATGTGGGACCTTGTCGAAAGCCTTCTGAAAGTCTAGATATAACACATCCACTGGTTCTCCCTTATTCGCTCTACTAGTTACACCCTCAAAAACATTCTATAAGATTCGTCAGACATGATTTACCTTTTGTAAATCCATGCTGACTTTGTCCAATGATTTCACCCCTTTCCAAATGTACCGCTATCCCATCTTTAATAACTGACTCTAGAAGTTTCCCCACTACCGATGTTAGACTAACTGGTCTGTAATTCCCCGTTTTCTCTCTCCCTCCTTTTTAAAAGTGGGGTTAATTAGCTACCCTCCAATCCTCAGGAACTACTCTAGAATCTAAGGAGTTTTGAAAAATTTCACTGATGCATCCACTGATTTCTGTGGCTACTTCCTTGAATACTCCGGGATGCAGACTATCTGGCCCTGGGGATTTATCGGCCTTTAATCCATTCAATTTACCCAACTAACTTCCCGGATAACCTGGATTTCACTCAGCTCCTCCACCTTATTTGACCCCCGGTACCCTGCTATTTCCAGCAGATTATTTATGTCTTCCTTAGTGAAGACAGAACCAAAGTAGTTATTCAATTGGTCTGCCATGTCCTTGTTCCCCATGATCAATTCACCGGTTTCTGAATGCAAGGGACCTACATTTGTTTTAACTAATCTCTTTCTCTTCACATATCTATAAAAACGTTTGCAGTCAGTTTTTATGTTCCCTGCCAGTTTTCTTTCATAATCTATTTCCCCTTTCCTAATTCAGCCCTTTGTCCTCCTCTGCTGGACTGAATTTCTCCCAGTCCTCTGGTAGGCTGCTCTTTCTGGCTACTTTGTATGCTTCATCTTTTCTTTTTATACTATCCATGATTTCCCTTGTTATCCATGGATGCACTACCTTCCCTGATTTATTATTTTGCCAAATTGGGATGAACAATTGCTGTAGTTCATCCATGCAGTCTTTAAATACCTTCCATTGCACATCCACTGTCAACCCCTTAAGAATCACTTGCCAGTCTATTTTGGCCAATTCACGTCTCATACCTTCAAAGTTACCTTTTTTAAGTTCAGAACCCTTGTTTCTGACTTAATTATGTCACTCTCCATCCTAATGAAGAACTCAACCATATTATAATCACTTTTGCCCAAGGGGCCACGCACAACAAGACTCCTAACTAACTCTTCCTCATTACTCAATACCCAGTCTAGAATAGCCTGCTCTCTCGTTGGTTCCTCTACATGTTGGTATAGAAAACTATCCCGCATACATTCCAAGAAATCCTCTTCCTCAGCCCCCGCTGCCCATTTGATTCACCCAATCTATATGTAGATTGAAGTCACCCATTATAACTGTTTTACCCTTGTTGCACGCATTTCTAATTTCCTGTGTGATGCCATCCCCAACTCCACTACTAATGTTAGGTGGACTGTACACAACTCCCACTAGAGTTTTGCAGCTCTACCCATATCGATTCCACATCCTCCAAGCTAATGTCCTTCCTTTCTATTGCATTAATCTCCTCTCTCACTAGCAACGCTACCCCACCTCTTTGTCCTTTCTGTCTATCCTTCCGGAATATTGAATATCCCTGGATGTTCAGCTCCCAGCCTTGGTTCCCCTGGAGCCATGTCAGAATCAGAATGCCTTTTATTGTCACCATACACAAGTACAATGAGATTAAAAGCTGCTCCTACTCAGTGCAAAACAAAAGGGGGGGGGGGGGGGGGGGGGGGGCGGAGAGGGGATAAGGTGCACAGTTCTGTGGCGCTATATACATATCTATAAAAAGACAGTGGATAAATAGAATGAATAAATAGGATTCCTATATCCAGTATGGGTTATTGCACATATAGGAAATTACAGTTACAGTACAAATTACAGTAGGTGGATAGATGGAAGTCCGGGTGGGTAGGCTGTGAAGTCAGCGCATGTGTGAGTTCAGGGAGATAATGGATTTTGTAAATAAACTGTTCTTGAGTCTCCCTGAGGGCAGCAGGTCGAACAAGCCAAATGCAGGATGGGAGCTGTCCTTGATGATGTTCTTCGCCCTGCTGAGGCAGCGGGAGATGTAAAAGTCCATCAGAGAGGGGAGAGGGCAGCTGGTGATCTTCTGTGCTGCCCTAACTACCCTCTGAAGCTTCTCCCTGTCTGCCATGGTGCAGCTGCCGTACCATGCTGTAATGCAGTATGTCCACATGTGTCCGTGATCCCAACTATAGCATAGTCATTAATAGCTATCTGCACATTCAACTCATCCACCTTATTACGAATGCTCCTTGCATTGAGACACAAAGCCTTCAGGCTTGTTTTTACAACACTCTTACTCCTTATACAATTATGTTGACAAGTGACCCCTTTTGATTTTTGCCCTGGAAACCCACCACCTCTTATTCTCTGTTTATTATTTTTTTCTTCTTTCCCCCCTACATGTTGGGTCTGAGTGCTTCCCTTCTCTGCCTCCTGCCTCACACCCTGTCTACTGGCTTTCTCTATTTGAGTTCATAAAATATGGCAATTGACAAACAGTTAAAGCTGGAATTCAAATCGATAATTACTATTTTGCCAATCACATCACATAGTTGCTTATGACTATGCTAAAATGACCATTGACTAGATACTACCCTTTCAATAAGTTTACCATAATACCAAATTAACCATAATCACAACACAGTGCTCCTTCCAAAACACAATTCAGAATAATGAAACATTTGCTACATGATACCCCAGGATAGAACTTTAAAAACTGTAAAGATATTAGGAGCTTTCAATATTTCCTATTAGCTTCATGAATCTAGATAATAATCCAGTTCAATTATATTCTTAACTTGTTGCAAAAAAAAAAAAGTGGTTCTGGATTTTATGGTTATCCAGAGGCTGCGGTATGAGTGCAGCAGTAGAGTAACATTTAGTCTATGTCTGGTCTTTGAAAAAGACCCATTGGATTAAAATGTAGGGAAAGATATTAGATATTTTAGCAACCACCAAATGCAAAGCACATTTAAAAAATATTAATGAGATGAAAGGTGTAATTATCAGAGCTCTAAATAAGATAAAAAAAGGTAATATGTAGAGACCAAGCAGATATTTAAATATGAAAAGGAAAGCAACTTTGGGTAATTTTGGGGAAGAAACACTTCCTTGGGAAGCTTTCCATGGAAACTACGGCTGCTTTACAAAAGGATGGTAGACTTTTATTGACATTATGTATCTTGTTGAGATTGGAAGCACTGCAGAACAACATCTTTCAAAACACTGACATTATCAGGGTTTGAAAGATAGTTTAAAAAAATACAGAGTTTAGATCTGTGTACCGGATTGCTTTCCAGGATCAATGCTAAAACCTTCCTATTCAACAATGGATGACCATTACCTCTTTTCCAAGTTTCCTTTTGTGCACAAACAACTGAATATTATAGGAATGGGTGACATTTCGGGTCAAGACCGTTCTTCAAACTGATGTCAGGGGAGTGGGCGATAAAATGTAGTCGGAGACAGTAAGACTGGTCGGAAAACTTGGAAGAGGGAGGGGATGATGAGAGGGGGAAAGAAAGGACTACTTGAAGTTAGAGAAGTCATTGTTCATACCACTGCGGTGTAAGCTACCCAAGTGAAATTGAGGTGCTGTTCCTCAATTTGCACTGGGCCTCACTCTGACAATGGAAGGGGGCCAGGACAGAAGGGTCAGTGTGGGAATGGGAGGGGGATTTAGTGTTGAGAAACTGGGAGATTAGGTAGGTTTAAGCGGATTGAGCTGTGTTCAGCGAAACTACATTTTATCTCTGTACAGCCCACTCCCCTGACATCAGTCTGAAGGGCCTCGACCTGAAACGTCACCCATTCCTTCTCTCCAGAGATGCTGCCTGTCTCGCTGAGTAACTCCAGCATTTTGTGTCTATCTTCGATTTAAAACAGCATCTGCAGTTCTTTCCTACACTGAATATTTTAGGAGATTGCACTGGTGAACAAGCAGGTAACAATATCATTGATGATAGTTGATTTTAGCTTAAATTCAGAAAAATCTGTGCAATGTTATTCCCATGTGTGATTTGCCGCGAACGTCAGCAGTTCATTGTGGGAGATCGCATAAACAGGGCCTATCCTATTTGCATTGAACATTTAAAACAATAGGTATTGTTAGATAATTTCAGGACCAGTTGAACACCTTTCCCCATCCCTAATTCAGCAGTCCATGAAAAACTATGGAACTCTCCTTTATTCTCAAACGACATCAATTAATCTAACACAAACCAGCGATGGAATGGTCTGTCCGTTCGGCTAGTTAATATGGCATACTGCATCAATTAAAAATCTAGAGAATAGTGTTTTCATTATGTTTTACCAAACATGAAGACACTAAATTCGTATGGATACTGGCTGAATAGGGTACAGTTGTTCATCTCAGTACCAGCAACTGCACCCTATTCAAAGTCTATTTAGAAACCTGAAGATAAAAAGTAGGCAGATTGAAAATAATTTAGCAGCAGGAAGCAGCAGTAAATTCTAGTTAGTTAAAAGAATGTCCAAGTCAAAGATGAAAATTCATTAGCAAACAAGGCAGCAACAGTAACAGCAGGGACATTGTATTTAACCATTGTATTGCAGAATCTGTCATTTGAATTGCATTACTTTGAAAAGAGCAATCTGGAAAAAGTTATGAATAATTAAAATAAAAGCAGTTGGATATGGCATGATCGTCAGAAATGTTTCTGTGGTTTCTTAGAACCTAAATGGACCAAGAAAGTAACCAGCAAAATGATATCTATATTACTAAAAGTCTGATCTTGATCACTTCCTGTTGTTCTGTAAATTGATTTTAGAAAAAACGCTGCCACTTACGGCTGTGATTTTTGGCCATCTTACTCAGTGTCCCCCTCCGCTGCGCAGGACAAGAGGATTTTTCCCATCAATGAATAATAAAAGAGTTATTAGTGTTTACAAAATGTTGAGATTCTCTCTCCTGAAGGCCGTGCCCGTTCCGGAGGGACTATAAAGTGTTGAGTGCCTCAGTCAGTCTCTGCAAGATGTGGGAGCGAGAGGGTCACGTCTCTTAATCTAAGCTGTGAATAACACTGAACACATGTCTACTAAACTGTGAGTGGGGTTTTCCCGACTTGTCAGTGCCCTTAATGTGGTTTGAAAATATAGTTAGGAAATGCTAAAGCTGTGTTGCCTTTGGTTTGGAAATGCTATAAAACCCAGAAGTGTGGGCGTGGCTCAGTCTCTGCAAGATGGAAGAGGGAGAGGTCACAGTTTGCTGCCTTTAGTGGTCTTGCACCCTGCTTGAAATGGTATGAAACTGCACTTGAATTTGGTGGCCTTCCACCCTGCTTGAAGTGGTAAGGAACTGCACTTGAATTTGGTGGCCTTGCACCCTGCTTGAAATGGAATTTCAAGGAATAGCCGTGAGTCAACTGCCAGCCCACCAGCCATGAGTGAGTGAGCTGCTAGCACAACAGGCTTGTGTGACTGAATTCATTCGGCCCACAATGTCCATACTAGCCCTCTGGAAACCAGTCCCTGCAGCCCACAACACCCATGCTAGCGCTCCAGAGAGCCCCCCCCCCCCCCCCCCCCACTGGCCACCAATATTGGAATTGATGGAGAGGTATAATATTGCGCTGGGGGACCAGCCCTCCCGTGTAATGCTGGGCCCCAACGCGTCCCACAGTCTAGTTTAGTTATAAAAGTAGCCCGCATTTTCCATAATGCAATGCAAAACTGAAATGTAATGCCGATACGCTATAAGGCGCTGGTAGGCCGCATTTGTAATATTGTGAGCAATTTTGGGCACCGTGTCTGAGGAAGGATGTGCTGGCTCTGGAGTTTACAAGAATGATCCCAGGAATGGGCCGGGTAACCTATGATGAGCGTTTGACGCACTGTGTCTATATTTGCTGGAATTTAGAAGAATGAGTGGGAACCTCATTGAAACATACAGAATAGTGAACAGTTTGGAGAGAGTGGATGTATCCACCAGTGGGAAAGTCTAGGGCTAGGTCATAATCTCAGAATTAAAGGCAAGGATGTTCTTTTCGGAGAAATTTCTTTAGTCAGAGGGTGGTGAATCTGTGGAATTATTTTGCCACAGAAGGCTGTGGAGGTAGTCAGTGGACATATTTAAGGCAGATATAGATAGATTCTTGATTTGTACGGGTGTCAGAGGTTATGGGGAGAAGGCAGAATAATGGGGTTAAGAGGGAGAGATAGATCAGCCATGATTGAGTGACGGAGTAGACTCGATGGGGCGAATGGCCTAATTCTACTCTTATCACTTATCTTACCTTTATTTTTAGTGTGTACAATTTCTACTATTTCCTTAAAACTTATGTTGCCATTTTCAAGCTATTGCTTTTTAAAAAAAAAAATTACGAACACCCCATTTAAGAGTTTCTTGCACAGATTCAATGTTCTCAACATCTGAGGCCCCATCAGAGCCATCTGGATAACAGTTTCATATCTCTGTTGGCAAGATATTTATTTTAACTACGAAATATCATCCATTGCAATTGAAAGTTGCAAGTTTGGCATGTCCTCAACACTACAGATGTGCCATGGAAAGCATTTTATCGAGATGTATCATAGCATGGATTGGAAATTGTGGACGAAGCGCAGACCATTACACAAACCAACCTCCATTCCATTTACTCATTTGCACCTTATGCTGCCACTGCAAGGCCACCAGCATAATCAAGGATGATTCACACTCCAGTCACTCCCTCTTCTTCTCTCTCCATATCCAAATGCATACCTCCAGATTTGGGGACATTTTCTTTCCAGCTGAACCATCCTATCAACATCTCGTGCGCCATCCAGAGATACTATCTTCCTCATTGGAGACCCTCAGACTACCTTTAATCAAACTTTATTGGACTTCACCTTGCACTGAACGTTATTACCCTTATCATTCTTCTGTACACTAGGAACAGCTCAATTACAATCATGCAGTCTTTCCGCTGTCTGGTTAGCATGCAACAAAAAAGCTTTTTACTCTACCTCAGTATATGACAATACTTTAAACTAAACGAAAAAAGCTTCTCAAATGGATCTCTATTTTCTGCACATTAGCTCATACCATCTCCCTATACTTGCGTGGGTAGAACTGAAGATCCTCCTTTCCATCCCACGAGCTGCCATGTTTATTGGATCATGCTCCGAATTTTACTCTTCCTTCAATGTGGTACCACCAACATTCTCCCTTCCATTCTTACCAAAAAATGTTCCTTCTGATTTCCTGGTTTACTCATTTGACATGATCTACGTGTAGGAAGGAACTGCAAATGCTCGTTATACACAGAAGATAGAAATAAAATGCCGGAGTAACTCAGCCCGGCAGGCAGCATCTCTGGAAAGGGAATGGGTGACTTTTCAGGTCAAGGCCCTTCTTCCGACCGAGACTCAGGGGAGAGGGAGTCTAGAGATATGGACGGGTGATAATAAACAAATCTTGAACCTTGGTATGGTGTGAAAACGACAGATCAAAGCAGATGTTGATAAAGACATGTGGAATGGTTCATTGTCAGCTGAGAGGAAGTGACAAGGAGGCATACGATCAGTAAAATTAATCAGAAGGACAGTGAAACTAGTCGGAGAACTAGGGTAGGGGAGGGATGGAAAGAGGGGGAAAGCAAGGGTAACTTGAAGTTAGAGGAATCAATATTCATACGACTGCGTTGTAAGCTGCCCAAACGAAATATGAGGTGCGGTTCCTCCAATTTGCATTGGGCCTCACTCTGACAGTGGAGGTGGTCCAGGACAGACAGGTCAGTGTGGGAATGGGAGGGGGAGTTAAAACGTTTAGCAACCGGGAGATCGTCTAGGCTGAGTCAGACTGAGTGGAGGTGTTCAGCGAAACGATTGCTGAGCCTGCGCTTGGTCTTGCCAGCGATACAGATGAGGTTGGAGGATGTGCAAGTGAACCTCTGCCTCACCTGAATGGACTGTCAGGGTCCTTGGACGGAGTCGAGGGAGGAGGTTTAGGGACAGATGTTACATGTCCTGAGGTAGCAGGAGAAAGTACCTGGGGACTTCCATCCATTCCCATTGAACAGGGACATAAATAGCAATTCACCGGTTGTATTTTCACTTTGGTTTATTGCTTTCGATGCACACGATGTACTCTCCTCTAGATAAGAGAAATCAAGTTCAACTGGTTCACTGCTTTGCAAAACATCTTTGTGTGGTCCACAAATACAATTCTAAGCATCCAAATCTTAAGAGCACTGACTTCTGTTTTCAGCTTTTTACAATGTTACGACAAATGCAGTCTCAAAGAATAGGATCTAGCATTCCAATTTAAATACTAAACTATAATTAAGCGGGTTATAGCTTTCAAGACATACCAAGTTCACAAAGTAAAAGGGCCTCAGTATAGAAATGTTGCAGCCATTGAATGGGCAATGTCACCAATACTTTGCTGCCCATTTCCTTCTTCACTGAGTCACCTATTACCCCACAGTGCTTTCAAGCAAGGAAACACATTGATTTTAAAATTTACATAATCTCAAAATTTACCACCCCCCCCCCTAAAAATTGGGAAGATAAATCTTCATGAAAATTGAGGGCAAGTTTTATCACATGCCCACCAGTGCAGTGCATTGCTGTTTCACTTTTTAGCATAGAAGTTTTCATCTTTTTCCAATGCCCAAGCCATTCACAAATATTAATCTCAAAATGTGGGCATGGCCACACCAGCTGACACTTGCGTTCAGACAGACAACATTACAGAGTTTCTCTAATCAGGAGTAACTCAGCAAATCAGGCAGCATCTCTGGAGATAAGACACAAAAAGCTGAAGTAAATCAGCGGGTCAGACTGCATCTCTGGAGAAAAGGAATAGGCGACATTCCGGGTCGAGACCCATCTTCAGACTGATTGAAGGGGTTGGGGGGGGGGGGGGGGGGGGAAAGAAAAATGGGGAAAGGGAAGCTGGAGAGTTGGGAGCGCGACATCTGGAAATTCACTGGTCAGTGGGAGATCTCTGTTCATCCTTTTTTCTGGAGACAGTAATTATTTTAACAGATGTTATATATCACATAAATTATTTCTCATTGAATGTACTAAAAATATGTACTTTTCTCTCTATCCAAAATATGCAGAGATAATATTATCAACCTTGGTGACTGAAGTTGTTAATGTAGATACTGGACTTTTCTTATCCTTTGAAGTTCTTGCTTCTGGCGAGCTTTCAACAGATGAAAAGGAACTTGATAAGGAGCTGATACTTCTGTTAGCAAATGACTGTGCTCCTTCAGCTCGAACTATCCCCTTTGTCAGGTTCACATCCCAGCATGATTTATCAGCCATTATATCTTTTAATACCACTACTGGAACTCTTCGGTGAAAGCGGATAGAAATAGGGTTGTCACTTTCAGATTTGTGCCTTTCCTTGGCCTTTGTCTCACTGTTGGTCTCCCCAGTTGCTGAATTTCCATAACTCATAGGTTCAGCAGAATTAACAGTTGTTGTTAAGCTATGTCTCAATGGGTTACATGCTTTTTCACAATCAACTTTTGTTTTCATACTTGGATATTTAGAAACCACCATTTTTATATTTGTGGCGTCTGCACTGTCCAAGACTTCGATGCTGGAATCACATGTTAAGTCAATAGTGGAATGAAGTTCACTGTTGTGCACCTTGGGCACGGATTTACTCTTTCGAATGAAATTCAAGAAATTATCAAGTGGTCCTTTCCCATTTACAAGTGTGGAGGGAATGAGACCGCTATCCAAAGTCGCTAGATTTCCAGTTTGGCCATCCAAGTTTATTTTGCAGTCATTCTCAACATCCTCGCCAGAGGCATTCAGTGTGTCTGAAGTTAGTTGCACAGGTGAATTGGCAGATATTTTTATCCGCTTGGCATCATCAGTCTCGTCATTTTCAGGCTTTGGTACAGGATTGAGACGTTTGAAAGGTAATCGTGCTGCAACAAAAAATTACTGGTATTAAGATTAAGAAATAAGGAGCAATTTCTTACATTACAAATAAATTCTAGTTTCCTTTCCAGTTCTAATTTTCATTCCCTTCAGGAAGTCAGTAATTCCTACCAGAGTTTGATTTTGTTGGTCAACCTTGGGAAACAAAAGAAAAGAGTAACAGCCAGTCAGGCATCATCTCTGGAGAATGTAGATAGGGAGCATTTCGTGCCAGGACCCTTCTTCAGACCTCTGAAACGGCACCCACCTATGTTTCCCTAAGATGCCTGACCTTCTGAGTTACTCAACCAGCATCTGCAGTCCCTTGTGACCACACTTGGGACACAATTGTTTGTTCATACTCCAGAAAGTGCCGGAGGATTGCTAACATTAATGTATTTTTATTTAAGGGCCGAATGGATAAACTGAACTATTGTAGGGCACGTCACTCAACTTCAGACATGGACAATTTGTTGAAATCAAGTTTGATAGGGGGACCAATACCCTGGCTGGCAGGTTAGCTAGTGCTAGATTGGCTGGGAGGTGGTTCTTATACAGGACCAAGGCAGGTAAGGGGTTAGAAGATGGTGTGGAGGGCGATGAGAGAAAGTAAAGGACAGAATAGGCAGGAGAAAGGCAGAGAGCATGGAAGGAATGTTGGTTTAAATTGCATGTACTCTAATGCAAGAGGTCTGATGGGTAAGGCAGATGAACTTGGGGCATGGATAGGTATGGGCGATTGGGATGTTGCAGCCAATATGGAAACCAGGATAAAAGAGGGGCAGGGCTGGCAGCTCAATGTTCCAGAGTACAGGTGCCTCAGGAAAGACAGAGGTGAGGATACAAGAGGAGGGGAGTTTGCTTTATTGGTTAAGGAGGCTGTCACGGCAGTGGTCATGGGTGACATTATGGGCAGTTCGTCTAGTGAGGCTATATGCGTGGAGCTGAGGAACAAGATGGGGTGATCACCTTGTTGGGGGTGTACTACAGGCCCTCAAATAGTCCACGGGAATTAGAACAGCAAATGTGCCAGAAAATTGCAGGCAGGCGTAGGGTTAAATAAAGTTGTCATAGTGGGGGATCTTAAATTTCCCTACATTGACTGGGTATGACATAGTGCGGACTTTTAGATGGGGTGGAATTTGTAAAACGTGTTCAGGAAAGTTTCCTTCTACAATATGCTGAGGACCCTACATGGGAGAGGGTAACACTTGATCTAGTCTTGGGAAATTGGGATGGCAAGCAGGGCTCGAAATTAGCGGTTGTTCCAGGGTACAGGTCCGCGGGTCAGGCAGCATCTCTGGCGACGTTTCGTGTCGGCGACGGCTGTATTGCGGGGCAAAGATACTAGGTACGTGGTGACGAAGGGTCGGAGTGAATGACGGGCCCCGAACAGCAGCAGCAGCAGCCGTGACAGCGGCTCCATCTCCTCCTCCTCCCGCACCCCGCCCTCTTTGATAGCGACCGCTGCTTGCAAATCGGCTAACGGCGCTTTCAAAACAAACCCTCCCGCACTCGGGAGGGAGGGGGAGGCCTCCTTTCACCGTCTGCAGCAGCTGCACCAAAGATCCTATAGCTATAGGATCTTTGACCTGCACCGCTCGGCCCCGCACCTTGCTGTTGGCTGGCGGAGGAGGGGAGGCGGTGGCGAGAAGAGCCCAACCGCCTCCCCCTTTGGCGCCGGCACTTGGCGATGGACAGGGACGGCCAAGGCAGCGGGGCGATGATCTCTCTCTCTCTCTCTCTCTCTCTCTCGTACGCCCCCCTCCACCACTCCCCCCCCCTTATCCTGGGACCCCTCCTCTCCATCCAGCACTGATCCCCATTCCCGCCACTATTCAGTGTTCACTGACATTCCCTGTGCTCCCCTCCCCATCTACCCCCCCCACCCCCCATCTATTCATCCTGCGCTGATCACCCTATCCACCTCGCATTGATTCTCCTGCCACCCCCCCCATCCATCATTGGTTCCCCAATTCATCCTGTACTTACCCCACTTCCCATCCATCCTGCACTTCTCCTCCATCCATCCGGTGCTAATCCACCCATTCATCCCGTACTGACCCACCCTCTATTTACCCCTCATTCATCCTGTAGTGATCCCCCATTCATCCTGCAGTGATCCCCCATTCATCCTGCACAGACCCTCTGATCCACACTGTACTGACCCCCCCCCCCCCCCCTATTCATCCTGCGCTGATCTCCCCCCCCCCCCTATCTATCCTGCACTGATCCTCCCATTCAAGAAGAATGGGGGGGGGGAACAGTCTGAAGAAGGGTCTCGACCCGAAACGTTTCTCCAGCACTTTTGTCTACCCCCATCCATCCCGTACTGATCCCCCCCATTCAACACCACTGACATACCCCGTGCTCTCCCCTCACAATTTTACGTACTCCAACCAACACGTACTAATTCACCTGCCTCAATCCATCCATTCCGCACCAATTGCCTTCTAAACACCCCACCATCTATCCACCCCGCAATGATTCACACACCCCCCCCTCCCTGACCCTATTGTGCTGGAAATGTCTTCAGAGCGAACATTGATAACGGAATGCAATCAAAAGTGTTTTAATTCCCAATGTTATTATATTGTTCTCATAAAGATGGATTAATTAAATTGTGAACACGTGAAACATTAAAACCGCAGTGTTCGATTGTCACTGCTACCATTGACACATTATTACAGAATTCATTTTAACGGCAAATCAATGCTCTTAATATGGAGTATCTGTACTGTAGTTATTTAATGAGCAACATTCACAGCTATACGTTGGATCTATCCAGGCTTTACTTCTACAGTCAATCATATACATCACAAATTTGGTCAGGAGATATTTCAGTTGAAATTTTAATGTCAATTTTTTAAAATCTGGTGTGTACACACTGGGTACCTTCATTGCTGTTCACAACGCATACATCTAACCTGAATGTCCAATAATGTGGCGTTTTGACACCTTTATACATATTACCAAAAGAACATTTGCTGCAGTTATGTCCTTTGGCCATCTCTTGTCAGTTAGTGTAACGTTTAACCTGTCAGATGGGTATAACGGTTTTAACAGCTATTATCATAAAATGCCTATAGAAATTTCCTTGCAACCTGTATATTTTGTTGTGGATAAATGATGTGGGAAGCGAGAGTGTTTCTGTTACAATAGCAATAACGACCCATGCTATGGCCATGTCATGGTAATTTTCGGTCCTTCACAGAAAACATGCTTGCATCAATCTGTAGTGTGCATGGTTAAGCATATATGTTACCATGGTCAAGGATTTATTGACACAGGTTGATCATACGCTGAATAATCCAACCACATTTTAGTTTGGAAGTGGAAAGAACTAATAGAAATTGCATTAATTGCAATGTGTAAAAAAAGCTGAAATACTGTATTATAATTTTGCTGCATGTCATTGTGGTATATACCATGTCTTGATTGGTGAATATGTTTAGTTTGTGACTTTATTAGAAGCAGAAATAATATGTGAATGCTTCATTGAGCATAATTCCGACTGGTAACTACGGACTTCGTCCGAGCATATTATCGCACGCGTCATCCAAACCGTCTTAAATGACCACCTAAACTGTCATTTGGCAACCTAAAAAGCTGCCAAGGGTGCCTAGCTGGCAACATGGAAAAAAAGTTAAGTGAGAGCCCTGGGCAAGTGGACGATGTGTTTATGGATGAACCTTTTGGAACCAGCGACCACTATTCTATTTTGTTTAAGATGATTATGGATAGGGACCAAGCGGGCCCACAAGTTAAAATGGTAAATTGGGGTATGGCCAACTTTGACGGTATGGGACAGGTACTTGTACATACAGTAGATTGGAGTAGGTTGTTTGATAGAAAAAGAATTATGCATCCCTGGAAGAGTTTCGGGACCTTCGGAGTTTGGAAGATGCGGGATCTTTTCATTTCAAAGAGGAAGAAAGATTCAATGAGGGAGAAAGGCGAATGTGGCTGACAAGAAAAGTCAAGGACAGTATAAAACTAAGAGAAGGCATATAACATTGCAAAGACCAGTGGGAAGACGGAGGACTGGGAACCTTTTAAAGAACAACAGAAGGTTGTTCTCAAACTCAAAAGGCAATACGGGGAGAAAAGATAAAATACGAAGGTAAGCTAGCTAATAATAAGAGGATAGCAAGCATTGCTGCAGTTATATAAAGAGCGAGGCAAGAGTGGACCACTGGAAAATGATGCAGAAGTGATAATGGGGAATAAAGAAATAGCAGAGGAGTTGAATAACTTTGTTTCATCAGTCTTCACAGTGGAAGACACTAGCAACGTGTCTGAAATTCACGAGAGTCAGGGGGTGGAAGTTTGTGGAGTGGTTATTACTAGTGAAAAGGTGCTTGGGAAAGGGCTGAAGTCACCTGGAGCAGATGGCCTGCGTCCCAGGGTTCTGAAAAAGGTTGCTTTGTGATTGTGGAGGCATTGATAGTGATATTTCAATAATGACTAGTCAGGAGTGGTTCTAGATGATTGGAAAATTGCCAATATTAGCCCGCTGCACAAGAAGGAAGCAAAGCAGAATAGAGGGAACTATAGACCGGTTACTCTGACTTCGGTGGTTAGCAACATTTATTACAAAGGATGAGGTTACGGAGTACTAAGAAGTTCAAGATAAAATAGGTCGAAGTCAGCGTGGCTTTGTGAGGGGGACCTCTTGCCTGACAAATTTGCTGGAGTTCTTTGAAGAAATAAATAGCAGGACAAAGGCGTCATTAGATGTTATTTACATAGATTTTTAGAAAGCCTTTGATAAGGTGCCACACAGGAGGCTGCTGAGGACGATGAGAGTCCATGGTATCAAAGGGCAGCTACCAGCATGGATATCGGGTTGGCTGGATGGCAGGAGGCAAAGAGTGGCAATAAAGGGGCCTTTTCTGGTTGGCTGCCAGTGACTGGCAGAGTTCCGCAGGGCACGGTGTAGATTAATGATTTGGATGAGGGGATTGAAGGCTTTGTGGCCAAGTGAATCTAACAAAGGAGTTGGATAGGTTGGGAGAGTGGGCAGAGAAGTGGCAGATGGAATATAGTGGAGGAAAGTGTGGAGTCATGCATTTTGGTAATAGGAATAAAGGCATAGATTCTTTTTTTAAATGGGGAGAGAATTCAGAAATCGACAGTGCAAAGGGACTTTGGAGTGCTCGTGCAGGATTCCCAGATTAATCTGCAAGTCTAATCGGTAATAAAGAAAGCAAACGCAATGCTAGCATTTATTTCGCGAGGGCTTGTATACAAAAACAGGGATGTAACGCTGAAGCTCTATAAGGCACTGGTCAGGCCGCATTTGGAATATTATGAGCAACTCTAGGCACCATATCTGAGGAAGGATGTGCTGGTTCTGGAGAGGGTCCAGAGGAGGTTTACAAGAATGATCCCAGGAATGAGTAGGTCAACATATGATGAGCACTGGGCCTGTACTCGCTGGAGTTTAGAAGATTGAGAGGGGACCTCATTGAAACGTACAGAATAGTGAAACGCTTGGATATGGTGAGGATGTGTCCACAAGTGGGAGAGTCTAGGACTAGAGGTCATAGCCTCAGAATTAAAGGGCGTTCTTTTAGGAAGGAGATGAGGAGGA
This sequence comes from Raja brachyura, assembly GCA_963514005.1. The sequence continues at coordinate 185,273 of OY740810.1, read as the reverse complement.
ATTTATTTAGTCAGAGGGTGGTGAATCTGTAGAATTATTTGCCAGTGGATATATTTAAGGCAGAGATTGATTCTTGATTAGTATGGCTGTCAGAGGGTATGGGGAGAAGTCAGGAAAATGGGGTTAGCAGGCAGAGATAGATCAGTCATGATTGAATGGCGGAGTAGACTCGATGGCCTAATGCTGCTCCCATCACTTATGATCTTATGAACTAAGGAGCCTGCTAAAAAAGTAAATTAGAAGGGCAAAAAAGGGGACAGGAGATAGCTCTGGCAGATAGCATTAAGGATACTGCCATGAAATTTTATAAGCACATAAATGGAAAAAGACAGCAGGGAGAGAGTAGGACCCATCAGGAGATGCGCACGGTCCTCAACGAATATTTCTCCTCTGTTTTTACCATGGAGAAAGACAGGAGGACAGGGGATCTTGAGGTAGTCACTGGAAGTGTCTTCAGAGTCTCAAGAGCAGTCAGTATTAAGGTCACAAATGTGCTGATGGTCATGACGTGTATGAAGATAGACAAATCTCCCGGGCTTAATCAGATATATCCGAGGATACTGTGGGAAAGTAGAGAGTGACTTGCAGGAGCACTCGCTGAGATGTATGCGTAGTCATTAAATACAGGCGAGGTGTAAGACTGGAGGGGGGCAAACGTTGCACCTCTATTCAAAAAAGGCTGCAGAGAATAGGCTTAATATCTGTGGGTGGAAAATTACTAGAGTATTTGGAGGGATGGGATCTACATGCACTTAGATGGACAAGGGCAGATTAGACATAGTGAACATGGTTTTGTACATGGGAGATGTTAAGCTCACAAATCCAATTGAGTTTTGTGAGGATGTGACCAAAAAGGTCGATGATGGCAGTGCTGCTTGATGGTGTATTAATGGATTTCAGCTGCTCTGGAAGGTTTGATCCAATGGGATTCAAGGAGAGATAGCCAAATGGATAGAAAATTGGCTTCATGGAAGGAAGCAGAAGGGTGAATGTGAAACATTTCTTTTCGGACTGGAGGCCTGTGACTAGTGGTGCACCTCAGGGTTCGTTGCTGGACCCATTGCTGTTTATCATCCATATCTATGATTTGGCTATGATTTGGTATATGGCATGCCGAGCAGGTTTGCAGATGACACAAAAGTGGGTACGATTGTAGATAGTGAAGATGGTTGTCAAAAATTGCAGCAGGATCTTGACCAGTTGGACAGGTGGGCTGAGGAATGGTTGATGGAATTTAATAGATAATTGAAAGGTGTTGCATATTGGGAGCACCAACAAGGGCAGAACCTACACAGTGAACGGTAGTGCTCTGGGGAGTGTTATAGAAGAGGGATTTTGTATTACAGGTACATAGTTCATTAAAAGTGGCATCATAGGTAGATAGGGTGATCAAAAAGACTTTTGGCACAAGACGTTGGTGAGGCCGCATTGGGAGTATTGTGTTCAGTTTTGGGCACCATGTTATAGCAACAATGTTGTCAAGCTGGAAAGAGTTCAGAGAATATTTATGAAGCTGTTGCCAGGACTTATGGGCCCGAGCTACAGGGAGAGGATGAAGAGGCTAAGACTATTCCTTGGAGCATAAGAGATTGAGGGGCGATCTGATGAAGGTGGATAAATCATGAGAGGAATAGTTCTTGATTCCACTATCTCTTGCCCAGAGTAGGGGGAATCAAGAACTAGGAAACATAGGTTTAAGGTGAGGGGAGAAAATTTAATGGGAGTAACTTTTTTCAAGCTGAGGGTGGTAGGTGTATGGTACTCCAGAGGAGGTAGTCTGAGCAGGTACTACCACAACAGTTAAGGAACATTCAGACAGGTACATGGATATGATAGGTTTAGAGGGATCTGGGCCAAATGTAGACAGGTGGGACATGATGGCCGATATGTACAAGTTGGGCCGAAGGGCCTGCTTCCATGTTGTAAGACTATGACAGACTCATCTTCATTTAGAAATCAAAAATAATAAATCCTTGTTGATAAGAAAGGTATAAGAAATAAAGTGGACAAGCTTGAGGCTCAGTTAGAAATTGGCAAGTATGATGTTGTGGGAATTACAGACATGGCTCTCTAATTTCCCACAGGATAAGAGAGTACGGTCAGGGCCAATTGCGAGCGGTCTCCCCCGTCTCTCTTCCCCTCTCTCCCCTGCCCTCCCCTAAACCCCCTTCCCCCACACCCTCCCCTTTAAGGATAAGGGGGAAATCTTTTAGGACCGAGATAAGAAAAACCTTTTTCTAATAGTGTGGTGAATCTCTGGAATTCTCTCCCACAGAATGTAGTTGAGGCCAGTTCATTGGCTATATTTAAGAGGGAGTTAGATGTGGCCCTTGTAGCTAAAGGGATCAGGGGGTATGGAGAGAGGGCAGGTAAGGGGTACTGAGTTGGATGATCAGCCATGATCATATTGAATGGTGGTGCAGGCTCGAAGGGCCGAATGGCCTACTCCTGCACCTATTTGCTATGTTTCCACACCCTTTCCCCCCCTCTCAGCCCCCCTCTCTCTCTCTCTCCCCTCCTCCCCCACCCACCCTCCCTCTCCTCCTCCTCCTCTCCTCCACCCCCCCGTCTCCCTTCTGTCTCTGCCTCTCTCACTATCTCTCCCCATTCTCTCTCTGCCCTCACTCTCTACCCTCCCTTCCCTCTCTAGACACGCCTGTGAGCTGGGGGCTATGCGTCAGTGGCTAGGGTGGTTATGGGGTAAAAGTATCTAATTAATAATATTAATATAATACCAAGGGGGCAGTTAGTGTGGGGGGGGTTAGGGTGTGACGCCATACGCTTCCCCCCACCCCCCCCAAACGTGCGGTGGGGGAACAGACCCAACGGGTCTGCACTTGGTCTAGTGTGTGTGTGTGTGCTTGCGTGCGCGTGTCACATTCCATTTTTTTCCAGATAAGATTTTTACCCTTAGATTCCATAGTCCGCCAAAACCAGATGCTCAAACTCCGTTATTTTTTTCCATTTCGCTAGTGATTTCGCTTCTACATTCACGCATTTACTCATTACATTTAGACATTTTTATGCATAAATTTTTTTAAATAACCCCCCCCCCCCACACTCATTTTAAAATCGAAACGGCACCTCACGAGCTGCTTACGTCATAATCCCACATGCCGACCAATCCCAAGCCGAGGGGGGAGGGGAGAGGGGAGGGGGGAGGGGAGGAGTGAGAGTGTGGGAATAGAGGGAGAGGAGTGGGGGTGAGAGGGAGTGGGGAATAGATGGACTGCCCCCACCCCTCTCCCCCTCACTCTTCCCCCTCTCCCCCTACCTCTCACCCTCCCTCCTCTTCCCTTCCCCCCCCAGCCCCCTCTCTCTCTCCTCCCCTCTTTCTCACCCCTCCTCCCCCCCTCACCCACCGTCCCTCCCCTCCTCCTCCCCTCGCCCTCCGTCTCTGCCCCCTTCTCTGTCTCTCCCCATTCTCTCTGCTCTCACTCTTTACCCCCCTCTCTCCCATGCCCTCCCCTAAACCCCCTTCCCCTCCCCTCCTACCCCCTTCACTCCACTCCTCCCCCCATCTCTACCCCTCCCTTGCCCCCACTTCTCCCCCTCCCATCTCACTCCATCTCCCCCCTTCCCTCCTCCCCCTCTCATCCCCCCTCTCTCCTCCCATCTCTCTCTCCCCTCCTCCCCCCTCTCCTCCTGTCTCTTTCCCTTCTTTCTCTGCCTAATCACTGTTTCTCCCCATTCTCTCTCTGCCCTCACTCTCTACCCCCTCTCCCTCTCTAGACACGCCTGCGAGTTGGGGGCTATGCGTCAGTGGCCAGGGCGGTTATGAGGTAAAAGGATCTAATTAATACTATTAATATAATATTGAGGTAGATAGTGTGGGGCTGGTTAGTGTGTGTGACGCCCCCCCCCCCCCAACGCTCGATGGGGGAAACAGACCCAACCTGTCTGCACTTGGTCTAGCCTATATTTAAAACTCTGTGTGGGTGTATGTCACTTTCCATTTTTTACCCCTTGATTGCATGGTCCGACAAAACCAGAAGCTCAAACGCCATCATGTTTTCCATTTTGTTAGACTTTACACTTTTACATTCACTAATGCACTCCTCATTACATTTAGACATTTTTATGTACACATTTTAAATAAAATCCTCCCCCCCCCACCTCCAATATTTCAAAATGTTAAAAAAAACCAAACTGCTCTCACCCATAGAATGTTGGTGAATGTTCCATTGTGTGATGTCACAATGCCCAATGCTCACAGATGTCCAATCGGAATTGATCTCATTTACATCTGCCTTTGCTCCAGCCCCAGCCCCGCCCCGTCTGATGTCGCAGCACGTTCCATTGTGTGATGTCACAATGCCATCCCTCACAGGTGGCGAATCGGAATGGTTCTCATTTACATATACCTTTGCACCAGCCCCAGGGCCCCCCCAGCCTGTTGAAGTGCGTGATCGCGTGTGTGGGAATAGAGAAAGATTGGGGGTGATAGGGAGTGGGGAATAGATGGACTGCCCCTACCCCTCCCCCTCTACCTCCCCACTCTTTCCCCTCTCTCCCCCCACCCCTCTCTCCACACTCTTCCCCCTCTCTCCCTCCCCTACCCCGTCTCCCTCCTCCCACACCTCTCCCCCTTACCCCATCTCCCACCCCTCCTCCTCCCACCCCCATCCCTCTCTCCCCTCCTCCTCCCACCCCCGCCCCCTACCACCACTCCCCCTCCCTCCCTCCCTCCCCACTCTTCACTTCTCTCCTCCCACCCCTCTCCCGCTTCCACCACTCCCCTCTACCCCTCTTCAACCACTCCCCCTACCCCTCTCCCCCTCCCTTCCACTTCTCTCCCCTCCCCCCTCCCACTTCCACCTCTCCTCCTCCCTCCCCACTCTTCCACTTCCCTCTCCCCCCCATCCCCCACACCTCTCTCCTCCTCCCCTTCCCCTTTCTCCCCCCCGCACTCCCCAATCTTCCCCTCTCCCTAACCCTCCCCACCTCTCTCCTGCGTCATCCTCTCTCTCCACCTCTTCCTCCCCTTGCCTCCCCCTCTTCCCTCTACCACCCCCTTCCCCCTACCCGTCTCCTCCTTTACCCTCCCCAATCTCCACCAACCTCATCCCCCACTCTCTCCCTTCCCACTCTCCCCTACCCCCACCCCTCTCTACCCCCCTCACTCCTGCCCCTTCTCCTTCTCCCCCTTTACCCTCCCCGCTCTCCTCCCCCATCCCCCTCTCTTTCCCCTCCCCCCCCCACATCCCCTCCCCCATGCCCTTCTGTCTCTGCCCCTCTCTCTGTCTCTCCCAATTCTCTCTCTGCCCTCACTCTCAACCCCCCCCCCCCCCCCCCCCCAGACACGCCTGCGAGTTGGAGGCTATGTGTCAGTGGATGGGGCGGTAATGGGGTAAAAAGAGCAAATTAATAATATTAATATAATATCAAGGGGGTAGTTAGCGTGTGTGCGGGGTGGTAGTTAATGTGTGTAACGCGACATGCTGCCGCCGCCGCCCCCCCCCCCCCCGCAACCGCACATTGGGGGAACAGACCCAACGGGTCTGCACTTGGTCTAGTATTTATTAAAACTGTGTGTGTGTGTGCGCGCCATTTTGCCTTTGAAATGTATTTTCTCAAAAACCAGGTGCAAATACTCTGAGACTTTTCATATTTCGGTAGCGATTTGATCAATTATCTCACCAGATTTTTATAAAGTTGTTCACGAAATGGACTGTTTAAAAAAAAATCAAACCACTACGGCAGCTACGGACGTCACTATGCCCTTGCTCGTGGCACCGCCCCCCCCACCCCCCGAACCCCCGCTCTCGATTAAAGCAATTGGCAAATTTTACTAAAAAAAAGGGAGATGTAGTGTACCTGGACTTTCAGAAAGCATTTGATAAGGTCCCACATAGGAGATTAGTGGACAAAATTATGGCACATGGTATTGGGGGTAGTGCTCACATGGATAGAAAATTGGTTGGCAGACAGGAAACGGGGATTAACTGGTCCCTTTCAGAATGGCAGGCAGTTCATCAGTAAATGAAAGTAATTTCATCTTGTTCATCAGTAAATGAAAGTAAGCATGCAGGTACAGCAGGCAGTGAAGAAAGCGAACAGCATGTTGGCCTTCATAACAAGAGGAGTTGAGTATAGGAGCAAAGAGGTCCTTCTGCAGTTGTATTGGACCCTAGTGAGACCACACCTGGAGTATTATGTGCAGTTTTGGTCCTCTAATTTGAGGATGGCCATTCTTCCTATTGAGGGAGTGCAATGTAGGTTTAAAAGATTAATTCCTGGGCTGGTGGAACTGTCATATGCTGAGAGAATGGAACGGCTGGGCTTGTAAACTCTGGAGTTTAGAAGGATGTGAGGGGATCTTATAGAAACATATAAGATTATTAAGGGTTACATGTTCCCGATGTTGGGGGAGTCCTGAACCAGGGGCCACAGTTTAAGAATAAGGGGTAAGCCATTTAGAATGGAGACGAGGAAAGACTTTTTCACAGAGAATTGTGAGTCTGTGGAATTCTCTGGCTCAGAGGGCGGTTCTCTGGATGCTTTCAAGGGAGAGCTGGATAGGACTCTTAAAGATACCAGAGTCAGGGGATATGGGGAGAAGGCAGGAACGGGATACTGATTGGGGATGATCAGCCATGATCACATTGAATTGCAGTGCTGGCTCGAAGAGCCGAATGGCCCACTGCCCCATTGTTCATTGATGATTCCTTAAGATTGTGTCTGACTGAGCCTCATTAGAATCTTCTGAGATGGTAACAAAGAGGTTTGACAAAAGAATCGTTTGCACTGCGGATTTCAACAAAGTTTTTATAGTGTCACGTAGCAAGCTAATTAACAACATAAAGGCCGATCCAAAGCAGAGCTAGTGTGGTGGGGTTGGGGGAAATAAAGCTTTTTTGTACAAGCGAAGGCACCACAGGATGAATAATCTCCTTTTCTGTTATAAGAGTTCTCTGATTTATGACTATAGAAAGCAAATAAATAGATCACACTCCTAAATCCTAACACATTGTTACATAAACTAATACAAAGAACTAGCACAGAGTTGATGAGCCATCTTGGTTCAGAAATCGTTCTGCAACACAGTTGATGCCCATTTGTAAACACTTCCTGTTACACTTTAAATACAAGGAACTGCAGATGCGGCTTTACAAAAAAGGACAACTTAGTAACTTAGTTTGTCAGGCAGCACCTCTGGAAAACGTGGATAGGTGACCTTTCAGGTCAGCACTCTTCGAAGACAGACTGATTATGGTGGTGGAGGGAGGAAAAGGCTGGAAGAGAGGAGGGGCTGGACGTAGCCTGTGATAGTTACATACAGGTAAGTGAATGGGGCATGGTTTCAATTCGCTGATGGTCCGATGAAGGCCAGAGATCAAAAGACAATAGGTGTGAGATAAGGGTACAACATGCACAAATTGTGAAGCTCAAGGAAGGATTAGATAGACAATAGGTGCAGGAGTAGGCCATTCGGCCCTTTGAGCCAGCACCGCCATTCACTGTGATCATGACTGATCATCCACATTCAGCACCTCTCATCCACATTCAGTAGGTAGAAGGGTAGAAATATGGTAGGGTATCCAAGTGGGGAACAGGGTTGGGAGCGTTGGAGGGGAGAGTATTACAAAGGACAATTATTGAGTTGCCATTTGCAGCACACCAAAAAAAAAAATAAAACACAACATTAAAGAACTTGACACTAAACATAAAAACATTCCCCCACAATGCTTCCCACTGTGAGGGAAGACAGCAAAGTCAGTCCACTCCCTCTATGTTTATCCCATGGTCGGGGCCTATTTGAGGCCTCTACAGTCGCCGAAACGGCGGCACGATGTTACAGGTCCACTCGCCAGATGATGGAGCTCTCGGTCGGGAGAATACTCTTCAGCGGCTTGGAGTGTCTGGAACGGCCGCTTCCTCCCCAGAGACCGCGGCTCCCGTAGTCCGCGCTGGTCAGAGCTCAGACACCGGCGATCTCGGCGAGAGATCCCAGGCTCCGCGGTGTTCAAAGTCAGCGCCGCTGCAGCTGGAAGCTCCGCAGACCCCCACAGCTCCGCGATGTTGGAATCGGCGGTCTCAGCATTCCAGAGCTTATCACACTGCGACCCGGGTAAGGCATCGCCCGCTCCGCTATGGTGCTTCAGCGCTGTGCCACCACCGAAGCTAATGTTCTGGCCACTCCAGTCCTGTTGGTAGGCCGCGAAGAGGGGGGCAAAGATGTGGCTCGGAGAAAAGGCGTATCTCCAACCAGGTAGGGACTGAGAAAATCAGTTTCCCCCTCCCATAAAAAAGATTAGACCTCCAAAACGAAACTTTTGAACATACTAAAAATAAAAAAGGGTGAAAGGACGGACAGCTGCAGGCTGGGCAGCCATGCTCGACGGCGCCCCCACTCTACCCATTCCCACCCTTTACCACCTTCTGCAGAGACTGCTCCCTCTGCAATCCTTGGTTCACTTTGTACCCAGACCATTCCTCCCCAGGTACTTTCCACTGCAACTGGAGATGCAACACCAATCTCTATATCTCCACCCTCACATCTATCCAGCAAACCCAGTAGTCCTTCCAGGTAAGACAGAGGTTCACATGTTCCCCTTCTAACTTCATCTAATGTATTTGGTGTTCCCGACGTGGCCTCCTTTACATCAGCAAGGCCAAGCCTCGACTTGCCAACTGCTTCACCGAACACTTGTGCAGGGTGTGCCAAGGACTACTGGATCTCCTGGTTACTAACCATTTGAACTCCTCTCCCCATTCCCAAACTGACATTTCTATTCTGGGCCTCCTCCATTGCCAGAGTGAGGCCCCATGCAAACTGGAGGAACAACACCTCATATTCTGCTTGGGTAGCTTACACCCATACAGTATGAGCACTGAATTCTCCAATTTTAGGTATCTAACCCACAAAACTACCCCTCCCACCTTCCCTGTGCTCCACATAGACTCATATTAATTTCTTCCCTTCCATCTCTAATCCTTTATCTGGCTTCACCATTTGCACATCTTCTGTGTTATGTCACACCTTTTATCTATTTCCCCCCCTCACCTGTATCCACCTAATGCTCATTAGGCATTGTCTGCAGAGATAACAAAATGCAATACCGCCAATATCATCAGCGCGGAACAAAGACAAACAACTTCAGGATCACTGTAAAGGTGCCAGAGGTTTTCATACCAACAGATGATGCATAATAATAACACCTCTGGGGACACCAGGTGTAAGGAGAGGAATAAAAGTTATGAAATAAACTTCAAAAGAGATTTCAGAAAATGAATCAAATGTTCTATCGGATTAAACAACCGTAGTCATTACCGACCTCGAAAGGACTGTAACAAAGCTCAAAAGACCACTTTATAACTTATTATATGAACATCAGGAAATGCAAGTGTAGTGTAATAATTAAGTTACCTTGGACTAGTTTCTTTGCTGGATTAGCTGCTGTCAATTTGCATTCCTCCATTACTGCAAAGGAAAGAAAAAGTTACTTAAAATCGTAGGCACTGAAATGTTGATTCAATGTTATTTAAATATTGCTAAAGTGCACAATCTAACCATATCAACTCAGTATTTTTAATTTAATTTCAAATACACAGGATTAACTTGAGCGCCCTGGAGAGGAAAAAACTCCAAAAAGTAGTAAACACTGCCCAGTCCATCATTGGCTCTGACCTTCCTTCCATCGAGGGGATTTATCACAGTCGCTGCCTCAAAAAGGCTGGCAGCATCATCAAGGACCCACACCACCCTAGCCACACACTCATCTCCCTGCTACCTTCGGGTAGAAGGTACAGGAGCCTGAAGACTGCAACAACCCGGTTTAGGAATAGCTACTTCCCCACAGCCATCAGGCTATTAAACCTAGCTCGGAACTCTGAACATTAATATCCCTCCATCTGTTATTTGCACTTTATTAATTTATTAAGTCATGGGTGTATTTATGTATAGAATTGTAGTCAATGCCTTCTATGTTCTGTTGTGCTATGCAAAGAAAGATTTTCATTGTCCTGTCAGGGACACATGACAATAAACTCTTTTGACTTTGACTTGACTTAAAACGTTGGATTTCAGGTTCAATTTGTTCACAAAAAACTGAACATCCATATTTTGTTTATTTAGGGTAGCAGTGAAAATATGAGAAGGTGGTTGCATCAACCAAGTTGAATTAAATATTTAACAGAGGGGTAAATTCTCAATTTAATGGAAAAAGCATTTACAAAAAAAAGGTGAAATCTTACAACAGTGACAAAAAGTACTGATTAAGGATTAATCCCAATTAAGGCCTAAAGAGGTGAATTTGGCAACCTTGATTAAATTCAATTAGCCAAAGACAAGACAAAATCATTTGATAATGCAAGGACATTCAGCCTTTATCAGACTAAAATGCAATGTTTCAGCAGTGTAATAATGTAAGTAAGAATCAATATACTCTAGGGGAGTGTTTCTTGACAACCAATGTTATTATAGAAAGAAGAGACAAAGAATGCTGGAGTCACTCAGCAGAGCAGGCAGCATCTCTGGAGACAATAAATGGGTGACATGTTGGGTCGAGACCCTTCTTCAGACCCTAATCTCAATGTTATTATAGAATTGTTTAATATCTGGTAGTTTAACAAAATACTTCAAATATTTAGGACAACATTGGATTGACTTTAATTCTTAATTACAGAAGCAAGCACAGAATCTACAATATACTTTCTGAAAAGAAGTTTGAATGACACACACCATAGCCTACAACAAAAAAGCAGGAATCTGATTTGAAAAGGCTCAAAGATGGAGGGGGATAGACATGAAAAAATATCCTCAAGTAGCATGTTACAAAGCAGTACCTCTGATTTACGAATTATCTTTCCCATGCGAACAATGGCACAGTGTGCCTGGTACCAATACACAAGGGCTACCATCAAGTACAAAAGGCAGAATTGCATCCAAGTGAGATGTTTTAAATCTCAACTGATCATTGAAGGTAAAGTAATATGCAGCAGGCCGATGATTGTTCAAGATTCTAAATTGAACGGTAAGTAGTTTCACAGGAAGTAGCAAAATCGCCCAAAATGTCAGATTAGGTTGGTTTCTGTGTTCACTATTCTCTGCAATTGCTTGCATTCTTAGGCAGAGCAGGAGCCAAAACGAGATGAGAAGCATCAGGATGGTGCATATTGTGCATTTGGTGAAATTGGTAAGTCAATGGAGACATTGAATTTCCTTAACTACCTGAAGAAGTAGAGGTGTTGGTATGTTTCCTTGTGGCCAGATGCAGGCAAAAGGGTTTCAGATAAGGAAAGGGGGAATGAAATGTAAACCCAGAGGGAGGGACATGGGTGGATCGGGAGGGGGAAAAAGCAGGATAAAAGAAACGTGAGACTCAGGAATGGGAGATGGAGGGGAAAGTAGCAGAGTGATTTGAGTGGCGGGAGAAATGTCACATCTCTCTTTTCCCCTTCACTGATACCTCTTTGTCTCCTTTTTATTTGTAGCCATTCACTCCGCCTATCTGCCAATCACAACTCTTCAGCAGAATCACTTCCCAGGCTTTGCTCACACCTATCTACCATTTTTATCCCATCCAAAACATCTGTCCATTCTCTCCACGGATGCTGCCTGACCAAGAGTTCCCCATGTACTTTGTTGTTAAGATTTCAGCATCTGCAGTTTCTTGTAACTCCAAGCAATTGAGTCATGCAGAATGAAACAGTCCCTTCGGCCCAACTTGTCCATGCCGACTAAGATGGCGATCTACACGTCTCATTCATTTGCTGTATTCCACTCCCACCTTCCTTGGTAAACTACCCACAAATTGTTCTCCAATACAAGCACATCCTCTTCCTTTGATCCTCTTTATCATTAACTTATACCAGTTAGGTACATGGCCAATTAACCTCGCAACATATCTTTGGGATACGGGAGGAAATTGGAACATCTGGAAAACACTGGTGCAGTCATGGAGCGAATGTGCAAAATCCACACAAACCATCAGAAGTCAGATCAAACCCAGTTCCTGAAGCTGAGGCAATAGCAACGCTCCACAAGACAACTCAAATTCAGAATGCCGTTTATTGTCATTTAAACATAGGTTCAAACGAAATTACGTTCCTGCAGTTATCACAACAAAAAAAAAACACAATTAACACAATTCCACACGAACATCCATCACAGTGAATCTCCAACCACCTCCTCACTGTGATGGAAGGCAAAAGTCTTAACTCTTCCCTGTTCAATTGTGCTGCAACGCAAGTAATATGTACATTGCTGGTCGCACTAGAGGCAGGAAACAGGTTCCCAATGTTGGGCGACTCCAGAACCAGGGGCCACAGTTTAAGAATAAGGGGTGCCATTTAGAACGGAGACGAGGAAACACTTTTTCTCACAGAGAGTTGTGATTCTGTGGAATTCTCTGCCTCAGAGGGCAGTTCTCTGGATATTTTCAGGAAAGAGCTAGTTAGGGCTCTTAAAGATAGCGGAGTCAGGGGATATGAGGAGAAGGCAGGAACGGATACAGATTGGGGATGATCAGCCATGATCACATTGAATGGCGGTGCTGGCTCGAAGGGCCGAATGGCCTACTCTGTACCTATTGTCTATTGGTCACTATACTTTTTTGGGTGGGGGGGGGGGAAGTGAGATAGCAAAGAGTAAGAATAATGCTTGAATTGGTGAACTGTATAAGAATGGGATTATTCCAGGATCGGAGTAGATGAGACTGTTAAGGTGCAAAAATATTCAGGGCAAGATAAAGACAACGGAGGTATTTTCGTCAATAAAAGGATCAGACATCGGGAGATATTTGATTTTAAGTAATTGGTAGTTGGATTAGAATGCTGATGAGGAAAATTATTTCACACAGAAGTTGATAGGATGTAAAACTTGCAGTAGGAAAGTGTGATGATGGCAGAAACCTTATGTTTAAATGGTACTTGGGTATGTACCCAAAGAGTCAAGACCTGTATGGCGATGCGCTTTGTATGAGAAGATGGGATTAGGTTATTTTTTCAACTTGTGTACATTAGAATATTGGTGATAATCTGCATTTTAATATGAACATTAGTTTTCCTTTCGTTATTTTTCAAAATTATTTCCACCATTACCAGTCTCTTGAATGGCCACCTTAAATGCTAGGGAGGGTATTCTCCAATATCCCTCAGTGCAGCCCTTGCATTTTGTTTTAAATTGCAGTACCTATTTTCACTTTTACATACTCACATTGGTAGGATTTGCTAGGATAGAGTGTAAAGTTGGTATGCAAAACAATGTTGGTACATGTGGCAATAATGAACCAATATTAATTAAAATAACAGTACACTATTATCCTTAACACAACTTAATATTCAACATGTATATTTCCTTCTTTGCTCCATCTCAATCCATTACTTTACTTGTTTGGATTAAGTTCCATCCACTACCCAACTGACCAGGTCAGTGAGGTTTCCATGAAGTTTTATCCCCCTCTCGGAAAAAAACATTTTAAAATAATCTGCAAATTTATCATGCATCCTTTCAGGTACGTGATTAATATATTACAAATGGGTCCATGCATTGAGCAATGGTTATAAAGTATACTTGTCAATCATTACCGTTTTGCTTACTGCCACGGTATATTGCTTTTTTTAAAGACAACTCCGCCACGTCCAATCTTGCTTCTTACTTAGTTTCAAGAACGGGCAAAGGCAGTTTTGTGCAGCTGTTTTTCAAATTTTATGATGGTTAGATAAATATATAAACTGTCAGAACTCGTACAATACAATTTTTAATGTGTAAGAATGATCTACAGATGCTAGGTTAAACCGAAGATAACAAAAAGCTGGAGTAACTCAGCGGGAATGACCATTCCTTCTCTCCAGAGATGCTGCCTGTCCCGCTGATCAGCAAGATAACATGTGATATCACTGCTCAAATATTCACAAAGGGTTAAGTTTCCCCCAATGAAATGCTGCACGTACGAGACCAAATGTAGCACTCGAATTTAACACGAATAATGTTGAACATCAAATTGCACGAGTCAACTTTTTCTTGCAAAACTTGAAATAGCACTCTTAATGTATCAGATTTCCACGTGATATTACAAAAAAAAATTAGCACTCCCTCTACCGAAGTACCAAACCAAAGAAAGAATTCCGTAAACTGAGGAATACCTCCGGAGATAATGAAAATCCGAAATCAGAAAAGAAACATGTCAACAATACCAATTCAAAACAGCAGTCCAACGGTATCATAAGTTTCAGCAACCTTGATCATAAACCAACTAGGCATTCAAACCATGTGATTTGTTGTAAAACGGCAATTGTTTCAAGCGATTGATCGTTGCTGGATTGGGCGCTACTTAATCCGAGTGCCTGACTCGCTCTCCCGCCTTTCTGCGGCTCAGCAGCTGAGTACAAGTGACTGGGGCCAAGGTGAACTTCCTGTCAGCGCCTTAAAACCATGTTTAATTTCTTTCAGAAGCTGCCACGGAATAAAGCGCGTCCATCCGTTCCCTGCTTGGCCAGAACCGGCATGGAGCCGTTGTTCGTTTGGGCAAGGCCGCTCAGGTGTTTCTTTGCCCTGTCAATGCCGGGCCCGGCCGGGGCCTAAGACCAACCGCGGCCTCACTCACACGGGCCCTCATTCCCCCCCTCACTCACTCACTCTCTCCCACCTTGGCGCTCTCCCGCCGCTTTGTCAGTGGCCGCTTGTTGCTCGTGCCCTGGTCTCGGGATCTGCAGCATCTCCGGCGGCGCTGCCTCCCGCCGGCTTTTGGTGGAGGAGCCCGGCCGCCGCGCCACTGCCTGCCTCCCTACCTCTTCTCTCTCTCCCTCCAGCCGCCGCCAGCACTCGGCTCCCGCGCTCCCCTCCCCGCACTCCCGCTCAGCGCGCGCTCCAATCGCCAACCCGCTCACACGGCCCCTCGCGCCGCCCCCGCGCGTTCCCGCGGCCCCCGCGCGTTCTCGTGGCACCCCCCTGCCGTCCGCTCGCATTTGGCGGGAAGCGCCAGCAACCCTCTCCTGGCGCCTCCCACGTCGGCTCTGCAGCAACGTCACGGCAATATTCCAGTAATTGGGGGTTTGCACGTAAGGTCATTGACGCACGGAGCCGCTCAATCCATCTGGGGGACATCCGTAACTTCCGGTATATGTTATTAATACAAGAAACGCGTACTTTCCTACCTGTTAAAAATGTTGATTTTTTTGCGCTGTAAAAAAATGTGGAAGTCGGTGTGAGAGACATGTACCCAACTTCAGAATTCCAAAACTGAAGCGAAATGAAGGTAAAGTGAGAGCTGAAGGGGCAACAACAGCTAAAGTGCTTGGCCAACATTGGCAGTGCAGATATCGGAATTGAAAATATTGGGAATTATCGCGTTTGCTCACTGTATTTCATTAACAGTAAGGCATTATTTATGTTTTTTCTTGATTCCTTTGGTATCTAAAAAGTCTCAGAGTGATAAATCTGGGTTGTAAATTGTGCTTCAGAGGCGTTTTCTTTTTGTATGTAAAAACCCACTTGAGATCCATGGGCGATTTTAAAATTTTACTGTCAGATTTATCACTTATGAAACTTTTTAGATGCCAAAGGAATCAAGAAAAAACACAAATAATGCCTTAGTTGATGAAATTCAGTGAGCAAACGGCCAGTTGTCCCTTCAGCTTTAGCTTCTATCTACTGTCATTTCTCCTCACTTTTGGAATTCTGAAATCAGATTATTATCAAGCTCATGTTGACCAACCTGGGTCTCACTGCACACCTGGTACTATTCCTGACCCCGACTCCAGTTGCATACCTTCTCATTCCTGACCCTGAGTCCAGCCTTACACCTTGCCCCCTATTCTGCCTTCATCATAGCTGCTTACCTGCTTAGGTTCCCAGTGCTGAACATTCCCATTGTCCCAGCTTTGACTGCACACCTAGTGCCATTCCAGACCTTGACTCTGGATGCACACTTGGCCTTGCTCCTAGTCCCTCTGCCCACATATCTGGCCCACACATAAAACCTCATATCAGACCCCCTTATTATGTTCAAGTCTACAGGTGCTTATCTTTTATGGGGCACTTCACGGGGCCGTCATGGCTGGTCATGGTTTTGCTGCGCTCACTGTCAGTGCGTTTGTTCTGAGATTCTGGATGTCGGAGGTCCTCAGCAGAAGAGAAAAATACACCTGCAGGCCGGATAATTTCGGGTTATGAAACGTGTCTTGGCAACAAAGTGGAGGGGCTGCAGCCCCCCTGGCTGCTATTGGTGGAGGGGTTGCAGCCCATGCATTGGTATTAGTTTTGAAATTCTCGTTGAAGTTCTCATGAAAGAGCGTGAGAAATTCTGTGATCAGTGTGAGAGCGTGAGAATTGGGTGAAATGCGTGAGTCTCACGCTCAATGCGTGAGTCTCACGCTCAATGCGTGAGAGTTGGCAACAATGTAATGTAATGTTGCAATGTAACAGACACATGGAAACACAGACACATGGAAACATACACATGGAAACATAGACACAGAGAAACAGACGCATAGAACAGACACATAGACACATAGAACATAAATACTCTTTAGCGACCAAATCGGCTGACATGGATCGACTTGGACTGCCTTAAACCCGCCCCCCTCTGAAAGGAACCAAAGTCGCGCACGGGGAGTGGCAGAACTGCAGCACTGCTAAAGGTAGGTATTGTAACACACCTATATAGATGGATAGACAGATGAATGTATAGAAGGAAGGTAGTTAGTTAGTGTAGATTGGTTACTTCATACTAACCAATTGTAGTGCTTTATTAGTAGAAGCTTCGCTTACTATGTGGTTTATATTATCAGAATTCAGTTCATAAAGTCAGTTTGAGTAGCTGCTATGCTTGCGTTAACACTATGCTGAAGTGTACTGTGAGTTGACTTTAATAAATATGCTGTGCCATATTGTGCGATTGACTGACTTTATTACATGGTGTCAAGAAATGGACCCATCCAAGCGGACCCATACAAGACTACTGCCATCAACGAGATGCCGGTCCCTACTGACGTTACGAGTTTACAGAGATTCCTGGGAATGGTCAACTACCTGGGAAAGTTCATTCCCAACCTCAGCGATATATCTGCCCCCCTGCGGGAACTGACACACAAAGACACTGCCTGGTCCTTGTACTCACAGCACCAATGAGCTTTCGAAATCCTTAAGTTGCATCTGGACAGCGCTCCCACCCTTGCCTACTTTGCTTTAAAGTTGCCAGTGACACTTACATGTGATGCGTCCCAGTATGGACTTGGCGCTGCTTGCCGATAAACCTCTACCGATGGTGACCACAGGCCTGTTGCATACAGCTCCCGCATGCTGACTGAAACTGAACAATGTTACACCCAAATTGAAAAAGAGTTACTTGCCGTAGTTTTCGCCTGCACGAAATTCAAATACTTTATTTTTGGAAAATCTGTGACTGTGGAAACAGACCACCAGCCGTTGGTCACCGTCCTAAACAAACCCATCCACGCTGCTCCGGCTCGCCTGTAATGGATGATGATGCAGCTACAGCATTTTGATTTTACCGTTGACTACAAAAAGGGAAAGGATATGCACATAGGTGACCGGCATCAAGAGCCCCACGCAAAACCTGCGAACAACAGCCCTCTGAACAGGACCAGTTCTCGGTAATGAAGGTGTCGTATGTTCCCACTGAATGCCTAAGCATGCTGGCAGAGTGCACGGCTGCTGACGAGACTCTACAATTGCTGTCTTCAGTCATCTGGCGTGGCTAGCCAGATAAACAACACAGCGCCCCACTCGTGATTCGCCCATACTACCTTGTTCGCAATGAACTGGTACTACAGGACGGGATTATAGGCAAGGGTCACAAAGCAGTCATCCCAGCCGTTCTTTGGGACAAGTACTTTGATGCCGTCCACAGGGGCTACCTCGGTCTGGAAGCAACCCTGCAACAAGCGCAGAGCATGTTTTACTGGCCTGGTATGACCAAGTATATACGCGAAAGGTTCGAAGTCTATGCTATCTGCAACAGCCTAGTGCCACAGCAACAGAAACAACTTTGCTCTCGCACCCGGTTCCTTCTCTGTCGTGGTCCACGGTCACCACCGACACATTTGAATGGCATGGAAAACACTATTTCGTTCTCATCGACTCGTATTCGGGCTGATTCGAAATTGACCTACTCCAAACTGTCACATCTGACGCAGTCATCCAGAAGTTGTCACGCCACTTCTCCGTGCACAGTTCCCCTGCACGTCTCCTATCTGACGACGGCAGTCAGTTCACCAACCAGCACTTCAAAAACTTCGCTTGACGATGGGAATTTCGACATGTTACCAGGATGCCTGAATTTCGACAGCGTAGAATGAGAGTCCTGGCCTCTCCCTCGCAATCTTGCAGAGTGACTGAGTCATGTCCGGGCATCTGGGGTTTTATAGTCCCTCACCCTGGAAGGTTTGAGGGACTATCGCAGTGATTGACAGGCGAGAGGTTCTCAAGGTTTTTTAAACACTCATAACTTTTTTTATTTTTCATTGACGGGAAAATTCCTCGGGGCCTGCTCAGCGGAGGAGGACTGTGAGTAAGATGGCCAAAAAATCATAGCGATATATGGTAGCATTTTTCCTAAATCAATATACAGCGTAGTCAGGAAGTGGTCAAGATGAGACTTTTAGTTCCTCAATGAACTCAACAACTATTTTGGTCGGTTCGAATAACACACCTGCAAGCAAAGGTATTCCTCATTGTGAGGAAAAGGCACTCAGTCTTGACATAGTGGATGTTCGGAGGACCTTAAAAGGAGTGAACGCACGAAAGGCGGCAGGCCCTGATAACATACCAGGGCGGGTGCTCAGGGAATGTGCTGATCAGCTGGCACATGTACTTACGGACTTATTTAACACCTCGCTGAACCAGGCTGTCGTCCCATTATGTTTCAAGACTGCCACCATCATACCAGTGCCAAAAAATCCAATATACAATGTCTCAATGACTACCGCCCTGTAGCACTCACCCCCATAATGATGAAGTGCTTCGAGAGGCTGGTCAGGGACCACATTACCTCCAGACTCCCCTCCACACTCGACCCATACCAGTTTGCTTACAGGCCAAACCGCTCCACAGAGGACGCTATATCCTCCGTACTCCATCTGAGCCTGGAACATTTAGAGGAGAAAAACACCTATGTGCGAATGCTGTTCGTGGATTTCAGTTCAGCATTCAACACCATCATCCCCCAGCACCTGATAAGCAAACTGGTTCCATTGGGCCTCAGCACCCCCATGTGTAACTGGCTACTGGACTTCCTCACTGACAGATCCCAGTCTGTGAGGGTTGGAAATAACACCTCCAACACCATCTCTCTGAGCACCGGCGCCCCTCAGGGCTGTGTCCTGAGTCCACTGCTGTTCACCCTGATTACTCACGACTGTTGTGCCAGGTTTAGTACAAACCACATCATGAAGTACGCAGATAACACAACAGTGGTGGGCCTCATCAGGGACGACAATGAGCTGGCTTACAGGGAGGAGGTGAAACAACTGGTGGACTGGTGCAATACGAACAACCTGATCCTGAATGTCGAAAAAACAAAGGAGGTTACCGTCGACTTCAGGAAAACCCGGCACACTCCCACACCACTTCACATCAATGCCAGCGATGTGGAGGTGGTCAGTAGCACAAAGTTCCTGGGGGTGCAGATCACTAACAGTCTGACCTGGTCGAATAACATCTCATCAACAGTTAAGAGAGCGCAGCAGCAGTTGCACTTTCTGCGCCGGATGAGAAGAGCTCACCTCCCCCATCCCATCCTCACTACTTTCTACAGGGGCACCATAGAGTATTCTGACCAGCTGTATCTCTGTCTGGTTTGGGGACTGTAGAGCCTCCGACTGGAAGTCTGTGCAGAGAGTGGTGAGGACAGCGGAAAAAGTCATCGGTACCCCTCTCCCCTCAATCGAGGATATTGCGACCAAACGTTGCGTGTCTAAGGCCAGCAGTATTATAAAAGACCCCACACATCTCCATCACGGACTGTTCACTCTGCTGTCCTCGGGAAAAAGATATCGCAGCATAAGGAGCAGAACATCAAGGTTCTGCAACAGCTTCTTCCCACGAGCCATCAGACTCCTGAATGCCATGTAATGGGCTGCCACCATTGTCTATTTATCCTTTTCATCCATGCCTATCCTTCTATTAATTTATTGTGTTGCACAGGGAGCCAAATGCAACGTAATTTCGTTTGGAACTGCATATATCAATGTATTTCTAAATGACAATAAAGTTTGTTTGACTTTTTGACTTGACTTGACTTAATTATATAGATGTTGTACCATATTGTGTGAGTGTCTGACTTTATTACAGTTAATTAGTTAGTTAATAGTAGGACCATAACTACATTTATGCATCACTTTGCCTTCATTATGCCTTCATCACCCAGGACACTGAGTACAAGATTTAAAGCCCTGTCTCACGGTACGAGTTCATTCCAAGAACTCTCCCGAGTCGTAAGCACGGAGAATGAACGTAGTGGTACATCGGGGCTCGGGAACGTCACTTAGCGGCTCATAACGCCAACGGCAGCTACTCGGGAAGACTCGCTAATGGCAGGTAAGCACGGGAAGACTCGTGGAGATTTTTCAACGTTGAAAAATGTCTACGAGAGCCCCGAGTACCAACAAGTGGCCATTACCATGAATCTCCGAGTTCGAATCAGGGCAAACTTGGGAGAGCTCTTGGAATGAACTTGTACTGTAGGACAGGGCTTTTAGGAAGTCATGTTGAAGTTTTATACAACTTTGGTTTGGCTGCATGTGAAATATTGTGTTCATTTCTGGTCGCCCTATTAGGAAAAAACATGGATGCAATTGGATTGTGATTGTGCACAAAAACATTTCCCAATGGGTTCAATTTTATCCTGAAATTATTGCAAGCATGGTTAACCAAAGCATCAATGTTAGATCATAGGTACACAAAAGGCTGGAGAAACTCAGCGGGTGCAGCAGCATCTAAGGAGCGAAGGAGATCGGCGACGTTTCGGATCGAGACCCTTCTTCAGACTGGTTAGGGATCAGGGAAACGAGAGATATAGGCGATGATGTGGAGAGATAAAGAACAATGAATGAAAGATATGCAAAAAAGTATCGATGATAAAGGACACAGGCCATTGTAAGCTGCTTGGAGTGTGAAAATGAGAAGCTAGTGTGACTTGGGTGGGGGAGAGATAGAGAGAGAAGGAATGCCAGGGCCCGAGGGCTGAGGAAGAGGTGGGAAGGGGAGGAGACAGCAAGGGTTAACAGAAATGGGAAAATTCAACGTTTAAGCCCAGAGGATGCAGACTCCCCGAGTGGAATATGAGGTGCTGTTCCTCCAACTTGCGGTGTTGCTCACTCTGGCCGTGGAGGAGGCCCAGGACCGAGAGGTCGGATACGGAATGGGAGGGGGTGTTGAAGTGCTGAGCCACTGGGAGGTCGGGTTCGTTATTGCGGACCGAGCGGAGGTGTTCGGCGAAACGATCGCCACGCCTCCGCTTGGTCTCACCGATATAGATCAGCTGGCATCTGGATCAAAGGATGCAGTAGATGAGGTTGGAGAAGGTGCAGGTGAACCTCTGTCGGACCTGGAAGGACTGTTGGGGTCCCTGAAAGGAGTGGAGAGGGGAGGTGAAGGGACAAGTGTAGCATCTCTTGCTGGTTGCAAGGGAAAGTGCCCGGGGAAGGGATGGAGCGGGAGGGAAGGGAAGAATTGACAAGGGAGTTGCGGAGGGAGTGGTCTTTGCGGAAGGCAGACGGGGGGGAGATGGGAAGATGTGGCGAGTGGAGGGATCACGTTGGAGGTGGTGAAATTGGTGGAGGACTATGTGTTGTATGTGCCGGCTGGAGGGGTGAAAGGTGAGGACCAGGGGGACTCTGCCCTTGTTGTGAATGGGGGAATGGGGGGAGAGAGGGCAGTGTTGCGGGGTATGGAGGAGGCCCTGGTGCGAGCCTCATCTATAGTGGGGGAGGGGAATCCCTGTTCTCTGAAGAATGAGGACATTTGTGATGACCTGGTGTGGAACACCTTGTCCTGGGAGCAGATGCGACGTAGACAGAGGAATTGGGAATAGGGGATGGAGTCCTTACAGGAAGCAGGGTGGGAGGAAGAGTAGTCCAGGTAGCTGTGGGAGTTGGTTGGTTTGTAGTGGATGTCGGTCAGGAGTGTATCACCTGCAATAGAAATGGTGAGGTCAATAAAATGGTAGGGAAGTGTCGGAAATGGTCCAAGTGTATTTGAGTGCCGGATGGAAGTTGGTGGTGAAATGGATGAAGTCAGTCAGTTGTATGTGGGTGCAGGAGGTGACACCAAAGCAGTCATCGATGTAACGGAGGTAGATGTCAGGGGTGGGGCCCTGGTACGCCGAGAACAAAGATTGTTCGATTGTTAGATCATACATGATTCGCATATGGGAAAGATCACTTTCAGTTGAGGTTGTTATTTGTTTGTCCAATGGTGCCACCTGGTGGAGACTCAGACTGCAGATGCTGGAATTTTGAGCAAAAAAAAACAACTGCTTGAGAAACTCAGCAGGTCAGGCAGCATCTATAGGGAAAAAGGATGGTCAACTAAATCCTACTCGTTCTCCCCCCCCCCCCCCCCCCCCCCCCCACTGCAACAGAATGAAGAAGGGTCCTGATCACAGTTGCTGCCTGAGTTCCTCCAGCTGGGTTCTTCTAGCAGATAGACACAAAAAGCTGGAGTAACTCAGCGGGACAGGCAGCATCTCTGGAGCGAAGGAATGGCTGACGTTTCAGGTGGAGACCATTCTTCAGACTCGATCCGAAACGTCACCAATTCCTTCTCTCCAGAGTTGCTGCCTGTGCCGCTGAGTTACTTCACTGTGCTTGTTATTTATTGAACTTTTTCTTTTTTTTTCTCCGTTATATACAATGTTGACATATTCACATATTCTGTTGTGCTGCAGCAAGTAAGAATTTCATTGTCTAGTAATGTTACAACATTTTGAGATTTAAAAAATCAAGTCTGCAATTTATCCCATCAGATAAAGCATAAAAATAAGTTTAATTTGACACCTAATTCACTTTCATATCTTCAGTATTAAAAAAGTTAGGGCCATTTTCATACTCGGAAATTAGTAACTTGCTTCCTATTGCTTTTCTATTGACTTGTCACAAAAGTTGTGATCGAGGACAGTCAAAAACCCATAACTTTCTTAAAATTTAAGAGAACTGAAAGAAATTTTCATTTATTATAGATTGAAGTATTCTGAAACAAATATGAAACAATCTTACTTGGATGACCTGAAATGAAAGCATATAATTAGTTAGTTACCCAATTGTAGCCAATTACAAAATTCAATTACTAGATGTAAACATTTATCAATTTCTTAAGAAAAAAATTTAAAAAAATTTAAAGCCTAAGTGTCCAATTAACAGTCACACAATAATTCACAATAAAACATGATTTTTGAATCTAATTGTCATTAATTTATAGGCCAAATTGAAGGAATTCAGTGTTTAATGCCTGTAAATTAATGGGCATTTTAAACAGCTTGCAAGTGGGATTTTATGGAACGCGCTGTATTGGAACATTGCGGTAGCGGTGAATTTAAACCACATGTCAGCAGGAAAAATTCTGACAGTTCATATGGGGCTAAATCACCGTTTCGCAACATGAAATATTGATTAAAGTCCCCTAAAAAAGCAGGTTTATATGAAAAAATAAACAGCTTTCACTTACCTGTCCCCTATGTAAAATCGGTCCCCGTTGTCGGCGTTCACGGCATTGGGAGCTAATTTTTATTTTACTGCAGCAATTAAATAGTCGGACAATTTATTTAAAAAACGGACTTACCGGCAGTCGGATGAATCTCCAAAAATAGATCGCACTCCGAGAAAATAAAGCTCCGGATTGCAAGGGAAAAACCGCGTTTCAACCCCGCCCCCCCCTTAAAGGCGCCAAAGTCGCGCATACGGCCAGCGGCTGAACTCCAGCACCGCTAAAGGTAAGTTTTGTAACATGCCTACTGTAGATGATATGTGTATATCCCTTTAACAGTAGTGACGTAGCCCTTGCTAACCACTCCCCTATAATCGAGTATAACTGTGTCCTCCCCATCCTTAGCTCTCTCTCTAGTGAGCGTGACAGACCACGTACAGCTAGGGCAGTGATGTGTGCTTAGTTAATAAAGTTATAGTAAAGAACTCTCTGTACGTGCATGTTCTTTACATGGTGTCAGAAGTGGGATTTTGAAGCAACAGCAACAAAGAGAAGCAGGAGAAAGCACTGATTGGCTCTAGCCCAAGTGGGAGGAGAGTTCTCAGTGAGTCAGAGGGGGAAAACAGTTGAAAACTGAGGAATTTGGTTTGTAAATTAGGCAATTGAACAGTCAATATAAGCAAGGCAGCTCTTGGGGAGCGGTCTTGTGAGGGAAGTGCCCTGTGAGTAAAGTGTGAGTCTTGGGCTCGAGAGTCTTCGGAGAGGAGGCTGCGCAAAACACTGGATAGGGAGAGACCGAGGCAAAAGAAGGAGATGTCAAGCAAGCTGATGCAGTGTGATGCTTGCAGTATGTGGGAGGTCAAGGACACTGCTGGTGCCTCTGGATGCTACAAATGTGAGAAGTGCATCCAGGTACAGCTCCTGAAGGACCGTGTTGGGGAACTGGAGAAACAAGTGGATGACCTCAGGTTAATCCGAGAAACTGAGTCGTTCCTCGACAAGTCCTTCAGTAAGATTGTTACACCCAAGGCACAAGAAGAGAGAAGGTGGGTGACGGTGAGAAAGGGAGGAAAACATGGAATGCAAAGGTCCCCGGGTGTTGTACCTCTTGTGAACAGGTTCACCCACGTGGAAGCTGCCGGGACAGAAGACGGTATCTCACTGAGCGGCGGACTGGCTTGCAAAACAAAAAGGGCTGATGAGCCAAAACCAAAGAGGCCAAAGTCGGGCAACGCCATTGTAGTTGGAGACTCCATTGTGAGAGGTACGGACAGGGGTTTTTGCGGCAACAGACGGGATTCCAGGATGGTGTGCTGCCTTCCTGGTGCCAGGATCCAGGATGTTACGGACAGAGTGCAGACAATCCTCAAGGGCGAAGGTGAACAGCCGGAAGTGGTCGTGCATGTTGGCACAAATGATGTTGGAAAGAAGGGGATGAATATTTTGCAGCGGGACTTCAGAGAGCTTGGAAAAATACTGAAAAGCAGGACTTCCAGGGTTGTTATCTCCGGTTTGCTTCCAGTTCCTCGTGCTGGCGAGAGCAGGAACAGGGAGATACGGGACCTGAATGTGTGGCTGAGGAACTGGTGCAGGGGGCAGGGATTTAGATTCTTAGATCACTGGGATCTGTTTTGGAGTAAGGGGGAACTGTACAAAAGGGACGGATTGCATCTTAACAGGTGGGGGACCAGGATTCTGGCCGGCAGGTTTGCCACTGCTACACGGATGGTTTTAAACTGAATAAGGGGGGTGGGGTGTCAAATGGGATAATCGAGAACGGAGTTAAAGGGAAAGAGAGTAAAGGGATGGTTAATGACCCCAGAATTAACGGGAAAGAAAGCTCACAAAGGGATAGGAGAGTATGGCCAAGTGTAATAGGGATCGATGTGAAAGGGGCCACTTGTCAACATAATTGTATAAGGAGTAAGAGTGTTGTAAAAACAAGCCTGAAGGCTTTGTGTCTCAATGCGAGGAGCATTCGTAATAAGGTGGATGAGTTGAAGGTGCAGATAGCGATTAATGACTATGCTATAGTTGGGATCACGGAGACATGGCTCCAGGATGACCAAGGCTGGGAGCTGAACATCCAGGGATATTCAATATTCAGGAGGGATAGACGAAAAGGAAAAGGAGGTGGGGTAGCGTTGCTGGTGAGAGAGGAGATTAATGCAATAGAAAGGAAGGACATTAGCGTGGAGGATGTGGAATCGATATGGGTAGAGCTGCGAAACTCTAAGGGGCAGAAAACGCTAGTGGGAGCTGTGTACAGGCCACCTAACAGTAGTATTGGAGTTGGGGATGGCATCAAACAGGAAATTAGAAATGCGTGCAACAAGGGTAACACGGTTATAATGGGTGACTTCAATCTGCATTATATTGGGTGAATCAAATTGGCAGGGGTGCTGAGGAAGAGGATTTCCTGGAATGTATGCGGGATAGTTTTCTCAACCAACATGTGGAGGAACCAACGAGAGAGCAGGCTATTCTAGACTGGGTATTGAGTAATGAGGAAGGGTTAGTTAGCAGTCTTGTTGTGTGTGGCCCCTTGGGCAAGAGTGACCATAATATGGTTGAGTTCTTCATTAGGATGGAGAGTGACAAAATTAAGTCAGAAACAAGGGTTCTGAACTTGAACAAAGGTAACTCTGAAGGTATGAGATGTGAATTGGCCAAGATAGACTGGCAGGTGATTCTTAAAGGGTTGACAGTGGATGTGCAATGGAAGGTATTTAAAGACTGCATGGATGAAGTACAAAAGTTGTTCATACCAGTTTGGCAAAAGAATAAATCGGGGAAGGTGGTGCATCCATGGATAACAAGGGAAATCAGGGATAGTATAAAAACAAAAGATGAGGCATACAAATTTGCCAGAAAAAGCAGCCTACCGGAGGACTGGGAGAAATTCAGAATCCAGCAGAGGAGGACAAAGGGCTTAGTTAGGAAAGGGAAAATAGATTATGAAAGGAAACTGGCAGGGAACATAAAAACTGACTGCAAAAGTTTTTATAGATATGTGAAGAGAAAGAGACTAGTTAAAACAAATGTTGGTC
The DNA here is from genome assembly GCA_963514005.1 of Raja brachyura. Next base: position 158,615 of record OY740810.1, on the reverse strand, counting down.
CCTTGCAGTCAGAAACAGGTGAATTGATCATGGGGAACAAGGACATGGCAGACCAATTGAATAACTACTTTGGTTCTGTCTTCACTAAGGAAGACATAAATAATCTGCCGGAAATAGCAGTGGAACGGGGGTCAAATAAGATGGAGGAACTGAGTGAAATCCAGGTTAGCCGGGAGGTGGTGTTGGGTAAATTGAACGGATTGAAGGCCGATAAATCCCCAGGGCCAGATAGTCTGCATCCCAGAGTACTCAAGGAGGTAGCCACAGAAATAGTGGATGCATTAGTGATAATTTTTCAAAATTCCTTAGATTCTGGAGTAGTTCCTGAGGATTGGAGGGTAGCTAATGTAACCCCACTTTTTAAAAAAGGAGGGAGAGAGAAAGCGGGGAATTGCAGACCAGTTGGTCTAACATCGGTAGTGGGGAAACTGCTAGAGTCAGTTATTAAAGATGGGATAGCAGCGCATTTGGAAAGTGGTGAAATCATTGGACAAAGTCAGCATGGATTTACGAAAGGTAAATCATGTCTGACAAATCTGATAGAATTTTTCGAGGATGTAACTAGTAGAGTGGATAAGGGAGAACCAGTGGATGTGTTATATCTAGACTTTCAGAAGGCTTTCGACAAGGTCCCGCATAAGAGATTAGCATACAAACTTAAAGCATACGGTATTGGGGGTTCAGTATTGATGTGGATAGAGAACTGGCTAGCAGACAGGAGGCAAAGGGTAGGAGTAAACGGGTCCTTTTCAGAATGGCAGGCAGTGACTAGTGGGGTGCCGCAAGGCTCAGTGCTGGGACCCCAGCTATTTACAATATATATTAATGATTTGGACGAGGGAATTCAATGCAACATCTCCAAATTTGCAGATGATACCAAGCTGGGGGGTATAGTTAGGTGTGAGGAGGATGCTTGGAGGCTGCAGGGTGATTTGGATAGGCTGAGTGAATGGGCAGATGCATGGCAGATGCAGTATAATGTGGATAAATGTGAGGTTATCCACTTTGGTGGCAAAAACATGAGGGTAGACTATTATCTGAATGGTGGCAGATTAGGAAAGGGGGAGATGCAACGAGACCTGGGTGTCATGGTACACCAGTCATTGAAAGTAGGCATGCAGGTGCAGCAGGCAGTGAAGAAAGCAAATGGTATGTTAGCATTCATAGCGAAAGGATTTGAGTATAGGAGCAGGGAGGTTCTACTGCAGTTGTGCAGGGTTTTGGTGAGGCCACACCTGGAGTATTGCGTACAGTTTTGGTCTCCAAATCTGAGGAAAGACATCCTTGCCATAGAGGGGGTACAGAGAAGATTCACCAGACTGATTCCTGGGATGTCAGGACTTTCATATGAGGAAAGATTGGATAGACTCGGCTTGTACTCGCTGGAATTTAGAAGATTGAGGGGGGATCTTATAGAAACTTACAAAATTCTTAAGGGGTTGGACAAGCTAGATGCTGGAAGATTGTTCCCGATATTGGGGGAGTCCAGAACAAGGGGTCACAGTCTAAGGATAAGGGGGAATTCCTTTAGGACCGAAATGAGGAAAACATTCTTTACACAGAGAGTGGTGAGTCTCTGGAATTCTCTGCCACAGAAGGTAGTTGAGGCCAGTTCATTGGCTATATTTAAGAGGGCGTTAGATGTGGCACTTGTGGCTAAAGGGATCAGGGGGTATGGAGAGAAGGCAGGTACGGGATACTGAGTTGGATGATCAGCCATGATCACATTGAATGGCGGTGCAGGCTCGAAGGGCCGAATGGCCTACTCCTGCACCTATTTTCTATGTTTCTATGTTTCTATATGAACCCAAGCCTCCATGTGGAGACCAGAATGAACTGCGGATTTTATTCAACCCGAAGGATCTGAACCTGGCCATCAAGCGCCCGCACTACCCCATGCGAACCGTTGAAGATGTTGCTGCACGTCGGTCCAGCCACCGTGTTTTCGGTTCTCGACGCCAAGAGTTCGTTCTGGCAGATACCACTTGACGAAAGGTCTTCATACCTAACAACATTCAGCACGCCCTTCGGGAGGTTTCGTTTTCTCCGCATGCCGTTCGGGATCAACTCTGCCAGTGAGGTGTTCCAAAGGACAATGGAACAACTGTTCGCCGGGCTCCCGTGTGCTATCATCGTCGACGACATCCTAGTCTACGGGAAGGATGTCACGGAGCACGACTATAACCTCCGCCAGGTCCTGGAACGAGCCCGGGAAGTCAACCTGAAGCTTAACCCCAAAAAATGCCGATTTCGTGTCCCGGAGGTCACCTACGTGGGACATGTTTTCACAGCATCGGGGCTGAAGCCTGACCCGCAGAAGACAGCCGCAATATCTGAGATGCATGCACCTGCTGATGTGCCGAGCCTCCAGCGTTTCCTGGGCATGGTCAACTACCTGGGGAAGTTCATCCCTGACTTGAGTGAGTTGAGCGCTCCTCTGAGAGACCTGGTGAAAAAGGACACTGCCTGGGCCTGGTTCCCGCAACACCAGAAAGCCTTTGACATTCTCAAGTCCAGGTTGGTCAGCACCCCAACGCTAAAGTATTTTGACCTCAAGTGCCCCATCGTCCTCACATGTGATGCGTCCAAGTTTGGCCTCGGTGCCGCCTCCTTGCAGGTCCACGATGGAGTACAACTGCCCGTGTCATACGCATCTCGTACAATGACTCCCGCCGAGCAGCACTATGCCCAAATTGAAAAAGAAGTGCTGGCTGTGGTCTTCGCCTGCTCGAAGTTCAAAGACTATATTCTGGGCACCTGTTTTTCTATTGAGACGGACCACCAACCTCTGGTTACCATCCTCAACAAGCCAATACACGTGGCCTTCTCCCGGCTTCAGCGCACGATGCTTCAGCTACAACGATTTACTTTCACTGTGGTTTACCGAAAAGGCAAGGACATGTTTGTTGCCGACACGCTGTCTCGGGCGCCTCTTGCATCCACCACCCGTCACCCTTACGAGGCGTCCGATCTGATAGTGCTCAACGTGAATTTCGTGCCTTCAAATCAGATGAAGTCTCTGGTCAAGCACACGGCAGCTGACGCTTCGCTCCAACAGCTGGCCGCGGTTATCAAGCGGGGCTGGCCAGACCGCCGTTCTTCCCTGCCGGCTGCAGTAGTGCCCTACTTCCTGGTTCGTGACGAGCTGGTGCTGCGTGATGATGTGATTGTGAAGGGGCACAAGGTGGTAGTGCCCACAGCACTTCGTGAACAATATTTTGAAACTGCCATCAAACGTGGCCATCCCGGGGCCAAAGCCACTCTTTCCATCGCTCAGAGTCAGTTCTACTGGCCTGATATGGCTCGTTTTTTCCGGGACAGGGTCTCCTCGTGCCCTACGTGCAACAGCCTCGCCCCGCAACAGCAGCGGCAGCTCCTTTTGCAGCAGCCCACCACCGACCTTCCCCGGTCTGCGCTGGCGACTGCCATTTTCGAATGGCGCGGCAAGCATTTCCTGGTGCTTGTCAATTCCTACTCCAGCTGGTTTGAGGTTGACCAGCTCCCCTCCCTGTCTTCTTCTGCTGTCATCGTCACTTCGCTACTTTTGGGTCCCCGGCTAGCCTGCAGTCGGACAACGGCAGTCAATTCACTAGTGCTGAGTTTCGTGCTTTTGCTGATCGCTGGAACGTTCGACACTACACTAGCAGGCCGGAGTACCCTCAGAGCAACGGCCTGGCTGAGCGCGCGGTCCGCAGTGCCAAAGGATTGCTGGAACGTTGTCGCTTGTCTCGCTCTGATATTTACCTTGCCCTCCTGAACCTCCGCAACATCTCCCGCGACAATGCCCTGGGGTCCCCAGCTCAGCGCCTCATGTCCCGTGTCACGCGCCCTCCGATCCCTGTTACGCAACAGTCCCTTGCTCCCTCCATGCTCAAACCTGCCATGGTCCGGAAGCGCATTGCCCACAAACACCGTATCCAAAAGCGCTCCCATGACAAGTCCTGCCGTGTCCTCCGTCCTCTCTATCCTGGCCAGGTCGTCCGTATGCACTCTGCCTCCGGCCATCACAGACTCGCCATTGTCGTCGGCTCTGCCGGATCACCTCGTTCCTACCTGGTCAACCACGATGGCACGATCAACCGCAGGTCCCGTCAACACCTGCGGCTGGTGAATGAACCTGGTCCCCCCCCCCCCCCCCCCCCGGCTGCTCCGTATGCTCCACCTGTGCCGACTTTGCCACCGCGTCCCGTGCCCGCCTTGCCCAGTCCACCTTCCCCTCGGCCTTCCCCGGTGGTTCTTCCCGCTGTTGTCCCTGGTTCTCCGGCTTTCTCACCTCCCACCTCTCCATCCTCCCTCCCGCGTTCGTCGCCCCGGGGCTCTCCTGTTAAGTGCTCCCCACCCGCGCCGGTCCCTCTCATTCCCGTGGGGGGAGGAGGTGGTGGCGAGGTGCGGACCCGATCTGGTCGCCTTGTAAGGCCGCCAGACCGTTATGGCGATTATATGTGATTCTGTGTTCCTGCATTACTGTTGTTTACTTTCCCCTAGCTGTTATTTATTTTGTTTTTTATTGTTTTTGTAGAGGAAGGATGTAGATGATATGTGTATATCCCTTTAACAGTAGTGACGTAGCCCTTGCTAACCACTCCCCTATAATCGAGTATAACTGTGTCCTCCCCATCCTTAGCTCTCTCTCTAGTGATCGTGACAGACCACGTACAGCTAGGGCAGTGATGTGTGCTTAGTTAATAAAGTTATAGTAAAGAACTCTCTGTGTACGTGCATGTTCTTTACACCTATATTGTCCCGTCTGGGACATATGACAATAAAACACTCTTGACTCTTGACTTTTTGTGTGTATCTATGTGGGGGGGGGGCGACGACAACCACAATGAGACCAAACACCTGGACGTTACAGTTTTCAGACTCACGTACCTTGTTCCTGATGGCAATGGTGAAAGGAGTGTGTGGCCAGGATGGTGTGGGTCTTTGATGATGTTGGCTGCTATTTTGAGGCAGCGACTGCGATAGATCCCTTTGATGGTGGGAAGGTCCAAGCCGGTGATGGACTGAGCCGTGGTCACAACTTTTTGTTGTCTTTTTCGCTCCTGGACCTTCAAGTTGCCGAATCAGGCCACGATGCAACCAGTCAGAATGCTCTCTACTGTGCACCTGTATAAAGTTTAGGAGAATCCTCTTTGACATACCTAATCTCTGTAATCTTCTCAGAAAGTTAACCTGATACCCTTATCAATGATATGTGATAGGGGTAGAATAAGGCCATTTGGCCCATCAAATCTACTCCGCCATGCAATCATGACTGATCTATCTCTCCTTCCCTACTCCATTCTGCAGCCTTCTCCCCATAACCCTTGATACCCGTACTAATCAACAATCTATCTCTCTCTTAAATGTATCCAATGACTTGGCCTCCATAGCCTTCTGTGGCAAAGAATTCCACAGATTCACCTTCTGATTAAATAATTTTCTCATCTTCCTAAAAGAATGTCCTTTAATTCTGAGGCTATGACCTCTAGTCCTAGACTCTCCCACTAGTGGAAACATACTCTCCACATCCACTCTATCCAGGCCTTTCACGATTTTGCATTTTTCAATGAGGTCCTCCGTCATTCATCTAAACTCCAGCATGTACAGGCCCAGTGCCAACAAATGCTTATCATAGATTAACCTACTCATTCCTGGGATCATTCTTAAACCTCCCCTGGACCCTCTCCAGATCCAGCACATCCTTTCTCAGATATGGTGCATAAAATTGCTCACAATATTCCAAATGCGGCTGAACCAGTGCCATATAGAGCCTCAGCATTATATTCCCTGTTTTTGTATACAAGCCCAATTGAAATAAATAAATATTTAAGATCCTTGAAGGTTGGGGCATTGGTTTGTGAACATTGCGACAACTGTCACCTGCCCTTCCCTATCCACCCTTGTTTTCAACGCCCTAAATTGTTAACCTCACTCCACAACCGTCTGGTCGACGTATTCATTCTTTGATGTTCGGTGCTTTAAAGTTTCAAGTTTACCTTTGTTCTCTACGTTTCTACAAATCAAGGTGGTGAGTTGCGGTGCAGCAGGATGAGGGCTGGGGTGGAAGATTGCAACCTTCACGTGGTCCGCCGTGTTTCGACTAATGCAATCAACTCGACGTGCACAATCGGAAGATCAAATAAAACAAGTTGTCCTACAACTTTAGGCTGTGCACGCCACACGAAAGAAGAGGAAGGGTGAGGGCTTGAATCCTGGGGCAACTGGCCATTCTGGATTCCAGTCACTGAGTTATCTTGCTGCCAACTGCCATTTTTTTTTGTCTCCAAAAGAGAGTCTTGCTCTGGCCCTTCTCTGTGATCCTGTGTTCACAATACTAAGGTCATTTTGGCTTTAATTGAGTGGCTAGATTCCTCAAAGAGTTGGAAAGGCTGGGAGAGCCACTGTGCAGCAATATGGAGGGACAATGTTGATTGCAGGAACATGGTAGGATGTGGTAGAACATGTGGGGCATGTGGTGTCAGTGGGGTAGAATATGTGGGGCTTCGCTGTTTTATTCCACAGTTTGCCGTTTGGTGTAGATTCCTTGCTTCAGTTGTGTTTGGGGTTTGGTAATTGGGGTGTGAGTTTACTACTGAGTTTGCGATCATCTGTCTAGTTGTTGGACGAGGATTTCTAGTTGGGTGCTTAAGGATTTGTTAGGAGTCAACAGTGAGTCCTCCTGCGTTAGGGTTAGGGTTGCTGTCAGCACCCGACTAGGGCATGCTGCCTTCTGTCTCTGGATTTTTCCTTTTTTTTCCCAGTAAAGTCCTTTCAATTCATTGTTTGAATCTTGAACAAAAGTGCTGGAAAACTTGTGGGTGAGGCACCATCCGTGGAACAAATTTAGCTTTAGTTTTTTAGTTTAGAGATGCAGCGCAGAAACAGGCCCTTCAGCCCACAGAGTCCGCAACAACCAGCGTTCCCTGCACACTAACGCTATCCTACACACACTAGAGACAATTTACATTTACACCGTCAATAAACCTACATACCTGTATGTCTTTGGAGTGTGGGAGGAAACCCACGCAGTCACGGGGAAAACATAAAGACAGCATCCTTAGTCGGGTTCGAACCCGGGTGTCCAGCGCTGCATGCACCGTGCCACCCAACATGGACAGATGTTTCAAGTTGGAAGCATTGGACTAGTGGGGGAGAAGCTGGGAAAGTGAGGTGTGGGTGGAGCAAAGCCTGGCAAATAGGTTTATACAGGTGAGGGAGTGATTGCATATTATGGAGTAAGTGGCAAAGGCTAAAGAAGACTCTACTACTACTATTATTATAACTGAGAATAAATTATTATTATAATTTAGTGACGCAGTGGTGTTTTGTTTCCGACGGGCACGGTGACAGATACACCACACATCTGTCCTCCATGCAGCTGGCAAGTTCCTCTTGTCTCTACACATGCGTCTTCCATCATCGTCTTCAGCATCATCTTGATTGGCCGACCCGGGTCACATCATCAATGGGTGGGTTCCCACAGCTCAACCTTGTTTGCTGGCATTTCTGGGTGGTGGTGGCACAGACCAGCGAGCTTCATCCTTCTGGACCTGATCTTCTCGGTCTGGAATCACCGCATAGACCTGGGCGTTGTTGATGTGGTCCCTCCAACTGACATTTTGAACTTTTCTGAGCATTTGTATGTAGGTACCATCGAGAGAGGATTGTGTTTGCCCCAAGGGTAAACAGGAAAGGCCCTTCAGCCCAACTTGCCCACACCGAGCAACATGCCCCATCAACACTGGTCCCAGAGTCACGGAAACAGGCCCTTCAGTCCTAGTTGCCCACATCGACCAACATGTCCCATCTGCACTAGTCACCCAGCATGGAAACAGGCCCTTCAGCCCAGCACCCATACTGACCAACATGCCCCATCTACACTTGTCCCAGAGACATGGAAACAGGCCCTTCAACCCAACATGTTCACACTGACCAACATGCCCCATCTACACTAGTCCCAGAGTCATGGAAAGAGGCCCTTCCTTTGGCCCGCTTGCCCACACGACCAACATGCCCCATCAACACTGGTCCCACTGTCACGGAAACATGCCCTTCAGCCCAACTTGCCCACACTGACCAACATGCCCCATATACATTAGTCCGAGAGTCATGGAAACAGGCCCTTCTGCCCAACTTGCCCACACCAGCCAACATGCCCCATCTACGTTAGTCCCACATGCCCGCGTTTGGCTCATATCCCTGCCAACCTGTCCTATCCATGTACCTGTCCAAGTGTTGCGATAGTCCCTGCCTCAACTACCTCCTCCGGCAGCTCGTTCCATACACCCACCACCCTCTGTGTGGAAACGTTCCCCCTCAGGTTGACATTCTCAATGTGAACAATTTGTGAAGCAGCAAACTGGTGTGGATTAAAAAATTGAATCGTGGATAGAAAAATAACAAAAAATGGGGCGGCATGGTGATGCAGCTGTAGAGTTGCTGCCTCACAGCGCCAGAGACCCGGGTTCATCCTGACTACGTGTTCTGTCTGTACAGTGTTTGCACGTTCTCCCCATGACCTGCGTGGGTTTTCTCCATGTGCTCTGGTTTTATCCCACGCTCCAAAGATGTGCGGTTTTGTAGGTTAATTGCCTTTGGTAATTCGGTAATTGTAAAACTCCCTAGTGTGTGGGATAGTGTCAGTGTACGGGGTGATTGCTGGTCGGTACAGACTCGGTGGGCCCTAAGGGCCTGTTTCCGTGCTGTATCTCTGAACTAAACTAAAAGGATGTTTCCACCAGTGGGAGAGTCTAGGACCAGAGGTCACAGCCTCACAATTAAAGGACATTCCATTGGGAAGGGGATGAGGAGGAATTTATTTAGCCAGAGGGTGGTGAATCTGTGGGATTCATTGCCACAGATGGAGGTGTAGGCCAAGTCAGTGGATATATTTAAGGCAGAGATAGACAGATGCTTGATCAGGGCTGCCAACATTAGTTGAGAGTGAGAAACTGCGAGGGAGCGTAGCGACCGGTGGGGGGGGGGGGGGGGGGGGAGAAAGGGATGCTCCTCCCACAGTAAGGAGCTTTTACATTTTTCAGCTTGAAATTGTGCAATCTGGTGCATACTGTAGCGAGTCTTTTAACTTACTGTTAAACTTCATGCTGTTATGCATATATATAGAGAAAAACTCATAGAAACAAAGCAAAAGTCAGACTTCCATCACTGTTCTGCACAAATAAATCAATCAACCTTCTTCAAGAAGGAACTGCAGGTGCTGGAGAATCAAAGGTAGACAAAATTGCTGGAGAAACTCAGTGGGTGCGGCAGCATCTATGGAGCGAAGGAAATAGCTCCATAGATGCTGCCGCATCTATAACTCTCTAGAATTTAGGAGATTGAGAGGGGATCTTATAGAAACTTACAAGATTCTTAAGGGGTTGGACAGGCTGGATGCAGGAAGATTGTTCCCGATGTTGGGGAGGTCCAGGACAAGGGGTCACAGCTTAAGGATAAGGGGGAAATCCTTTAGGACCGAGATGAGAAGGAATTTTTTCACACAGAGAGTGGTGGGTCTCTGGAACTCTCTGCCACAGAGGGTAGTTGAGGCCAGTTCATTGGATATATTTAAGAGGGAGTTAGATGTGGCCCTTGTGGCTAAGGGGATTAGAGGGTATGGAGAGAAGGCAGGTACGGGATACTGAGTTGGATGATCAGCCATGATCATATTGAATGGCGGTGCAGGCTCGAAGGGCCGAATGGCCTATTCCTGCACCTAATTTCTATGTTTCTATGTTTCTATAGGCAACTTTTCGGGCCGAAACCCTTCTTCAGATGGTTTCAACCTTACCCTTTGAATATAGAAACAAGACGAAAATAATGCCACATATTCAATCATATATGGTTCAATTAAATTAAGATATATATGTTAAAATATATATGGAAACAGGCCCTTCTGCCCACCAGGTCCACACCGACCAGCAATCTATCATACACCAATTCCATCCATCACGCCAGGGACAATTTACAGAAGCCAATTAACCTACAAACCTGCACTTCTTTCGGATATGGGAGAAAACGGAATATCCAGAGAAAACCCATGTGGTAGTAAGGCAGCAACTCTACCGCTGCACCACCGTGCCACCCCATTAAATTATTTTTTCTGTAATATATTTATTATGGTGTCACGTGAATAAAGATGAACACATGATTCTGATTTCTGCTCTTAGTTGGATAACACACGTCCAGTCATTGTGTTTTATGGCTGGGTTTCAACCTCTTCAGGCTGAAGGTCTCGACTCGAAACATCACCCATTCTTTCTCTCCAGAGATGCTGCCTGTCCTGCTGAGTTGTTCTAGTTTTTAGTGTCTATCTTCAGTTTAAACCAGCATCTGCAATTCCTTCCTACACTATTTGTTAAGCAAAACGGGTCCTATTCTCATTATATAATTTTGTGATCAGCATGGAAGCATGAGAATTTTGTGAAATGCGCGAGTCACACGCTCAATGCGTACTCCATCTGAGCCTGGAACATTTAGAGGAGAAAAACACCTATGTGCGAATGCTGTTCGTGGATTTCAGTTCAGCATTCAACACCATTATCCCCCAGCACCTGATAAGCAAACTGGTTCCATTGGGCCTCAGCACCCCCATGTGTAACTGGCTACTGGACTTCCTCACTGACAGACCCCAGTCTGTGAGGGTTGGAAATAACACCTCCAACACCATCTCTCTGAGCACCGGCTCCCCTCAGGGCTGTGTCCTGAGTCCACTGCTGTTCACCCTGATGACTCACGACTGTTGTGCCAGGTTTAGTACAAACCACATCATGAAGTACGCAGATGACACAACAGTGGTGGGCCTCATCAGGGACGACAATGAGCTGGCTTACAGGGAGGAGGTGAAACAACTGGTGGACTGGTGCAATACGAACAACCTGATCCTGAATGTCGAAAAAACAAAGGAGGTTATCGTCGACTTCAGGAAAACCCGGCACAGTCCCTTACCACTTCACATCAATGACAGCGATGTGGAGGTGGTCAGTAGCATAAAGTTCCTGGGGGTGCAGATCACTAACAGTCTGTCCTGGTCGAATAACATCTCATCAACAGTTAAGAGAGCACAGCAGCGGTTGCACTTTCTGCGCCGGATGAGAAGAGCTCACCTCCCCCATCCCATCCTCACCACTTTCTACAGGGGCACCATAGAGAGTATTTTGACCAGCTGTATCTCTGTCTGGTTTGGGGACTGTAGAGCCTCCGACTGGAAGTCTGTGCAAAGAGTGGTGAGGACAGCGGAAAAAATCATCGGGACCTCTCTCCCCTCAATCGGGGATATTGCGACCAAACGTTGCGTGTCTAAGGCCAGCAGTATTATAAAAGACCCCACACATCTCCATCACGGACTGTTCACTCTGCTGCCCTCGGGAAAAAGACATCGCAGCATAAGGAGCAGAACATCAAGGTTCTCCAACAGCTTCTTCCCACGAGCCATCAGACTCCTAAATGCCATGTAATGGGCTGCCACCATTGTCTATTTATCCTTTTATCCTTTTTATCCATTTTATCCATGTTTATCCTTCTGTTAATTTGTCGTGTTGCAGAGGGAGCCAAATGCAACGTAATTTCGTTTGGAACTGCATATATCAATGTATTTCTAAATGACAATAAAGTTTGTTTGACTTTGACTTTGACTTGACTTTGAGAGTTGGCAGCCTTGCTAATAATTCCAACATTTTATGCAAGTTCCAATTGTTTGGACAAAAATCACTTATTACTGCTTTATAACAGTTAAGTTACTTTAAGACTATTTCAGAAATTATGGCAGTCAACAAAAAATCAACTAACAAATTAAAGCAAATTAAAAAAAATAACATGTTCCCTTTCCTGACTCTACCTCATAAGAGAGGGTACACATAAGATATACATAATAGAGAGGGTACAGAGGAGATTTACTAGAATGTTGCCTGGGTTTCAACAGCTAAGTTACAGAGATAGGTTGAATAAGTTAGGTCTTTATTCTCTGGAGCGCAGAAGGTTAAGGGGGGACTTGATAGAGGTCTTTAAAATGATGAAAAGGATAGACAGAGTTAATGTGGACAAGCTTTTCCCTTTGAGAATAGGGAAGATTCAAACAAGAGGACATGACTTTAGAATTAAGGGACAGAGGTTTAGGGGTAACATGAGGGGGAACTTCTTTACTCAGAGAGTGGTAGCGGTGTGGAATGAGCTTCCAGTGGAAGTGGTGGCGACAGGTTCGTTGGTATCATTTAAAAATAAATTGGATAGGCATATGGATGAGAAGGGTATGGAGGGTTATGGTATGAGTGCAGGCAGGTGGGACTAAGGGAAAAAAGTTGTTCGGCACGGACTTGAAGGGCCTGTTTCCGTGATGGCCTGTTTCCGTGCTGTAATTGTTATATGGTTATATGGTTAACAGAGCAAAGGGATATTAATCTAAAGAATCAAAATGGGGAAAGTGAAGGCAATTTTGCTTAAATGGTAATTCTAAGCCCATTCAGATCTGCATAGAGTCAGTTATACAACATGTACATGGCTGGCCCAATTTGTCTATACTGTGTGCCCAGGGACTGGCTGCCGTTCCCAGGTTAGCTCGCGTCCCAGGGACTGGCCGCAGATCCCAGGTCGGCTCGCCTGCAACAGAATGAGTGGTGGGCGGGGAAGGTATTGAGAGGGAGAAGGGTGGGGGGGTGGGGGGGGGGGGGGGAGGGGAAGAAGGAAGAGAGAGAGGTTTAATTGAAGCAACTTGCAGTGAGAGCGTTGCTGTTGCTGCTGCCCGCTAACGTTGAGGGGAGGGGGTGGTCGTGGCTTCTGTTACAGGTCGGGACCCCGCAAAAACGAATTGAAAACAAATACGCATTTTTTCGGGTTACGGGCCGTGTGCCCGTAGTCCGAACCCTGTCCTAGATGTTTGGCCTCATCGTGGTCGTCATCGCCCCCCATGTTTGACAACTGATTCATCTGGTTGTTGTTGTCGGCAGCTGCACATTCGACCAAAGAGAAGAGAAGAGACGCAACGTTACTCACAGCCGTCAACCGACGCACTTCCCCAGACCGCACAGATCGCTGGCAGCCGGCGCAAAGAGACAAACTGGCGCAGGGACTGAACTCAGCATGAGAACTCGGTCATGAGCGTGAGGGCGTGAGAAATAGCTCCAAGGTGTGATTCTCACGCTGAAAGCGTGAGAGTTGGCAGCCCTGCAACAAACATACTAAACCAAATGTAGATTTAGACCAATTCCAAAACTACAATAGGGTGAATGGCAGGATGGTTAATTTGTAATGAGACTTCAAGTGCCATCAACATTAAACTACTTTCCCTGCAACAGCAGCCAACTAGGATTACTTTAACCCGAGAATGTAACCTGGTCCAAAACAAAGTGCTGGAAGTACTTGGCCCTTTGTGGTCGGGTAGTACCATCTACCCGACCACAAAGATAATGGACAGATGCTGTAGTTTCCTGTTGGGACCCTTTAAGGCTGATGGAGTCGGGCAGAGAAAGTGGGAAAGAGGTGGGAGCAGGACAAAGCCTGTTATGTGATTAGTGGATACAGGGGAGAGGGTGATGGGTTGTGACATTGGCTAGGGGTGACAAGGAGACAAAAGGTGTAACAGATGAGAAGAGTGAAACGTAAAGCTGGAGGGAGGGATACGGGTGGAAGGGGATAGAGTGAAATATGAGACTGGTTTTGGAGGCGAGCATCCAGAGGCAAGGAGCAGAGTGACCAAGGTGTTGAGGGAAGTGTTCACACCAGGGTGGGGTGCAGGGAAAGAGGGGGTTCCCATCACCAGGGTGGGGTGTGCAGGGAAAGAGAAGGTCCCATCACCAGGGTGGGGGGTGCAGGGAAAGAGGGGGTTCCCATCAGCAGGGTGGGGTGCAGGGAAAGAGAGGGTTCCCATCAGCAGGGTGGGGTGCAGGGAAAGAGGGGGTTCCCATCAGCAGGGTGGGGTGCAGGGAAAGAGAAGGTCCCATCACCAGGGTGGGGGGTGCAGGGAAAGGGGGTTCCCATCAGCAGGGTGGGGTGCAGGGAAAGAGGGGGTTCCCATCAGCAGGGTGGGGTGCAGGGAAAGAGGGGGTTCCCATCACCAGGGTGGGGTGCAGGGAAAGAGGGGGTTCCCATAAGCAGGGTGGGGTGCAGGGAAAGAGGGGGTTCACATCAGCAGGGTGCTGATTTTCCACCACCATGCCACATTTCCCTTTTATCCCCTCCCATGTCCCATTCACACATAAACCTCCCTCTGGCTTCATCTTCCACACCTCTAACCTTCTTATCCAACATGTTTTATCACTTTCACCTCTGGCCTTTGTCACTTATTCCATTCATATAACCATATAACAATTACAGCACGGAAACAGGCCTTCTCGGCCCTTCCAGTCCGTGCCGACCATTTATTTTCCCCTAGTCCCATCTACCTGCACTCAGACCATACCCCTCCATTCCCTTCCCGTCCATATACCTATCCACTTTACTTTTAAATGTTAAAATCGATCCTGCCTCCACCACTTCTGCAGGAAGATCATTCCACACAGCCACCACTCTCTGAGTAAAGAAGTTCCCCCTCATGTTACCCCTAAATTTCTGTCCCTTATCATCTGCCAATCACCCACTCCCACATGCCAGGCTTTGTCCCACCCCCACTTTCCATCTTTCTCCCCTCCAATCTTTAGGTTTCCAACCCAAAATGCCATCTGTCTATTTCCCCCACAGATACTGCCTAACCCTCAGAGTTCCTGCAGCACTTCTGCTCAACATTCCAGCACCCTGAAATACAAGGAACGTGACCACAAAGCAATTGGGAAAAGACATTGTTAATCATTCTCAAAGATTTATCCCCATTGAAACCACAAGATGGTCCAAAGAAGGGCCTTATCTTCATACCATCTCCACAAAGACTAGATTAGATAGACTTGGTTATAGCAAAAAAACAGATCACTTTAATGATTTAAATCTCCTGACATCCTTGATCACACCCTTTATCACAAGCAGTACTTGGAACAACAAGTTATCAAAGCCCAAACCATAGAAAACTGGGACATTAGAAGATCTCCAAAGGCCTTGGCACATCAACCAGAAGCAGGTAGAATAACCATAGAGGGAGAAACAGCAGCAGGCGAGAAGATTCTACATTCACATCAAAATATCAAACACTGGATGGACAGGGCCTGGAAAAATAACTCTAGGCCCAATGTTTCAAGGTCAGTTTATCGTCAAATGTACCAATTAAGGTACAGTGAAATTCAAATGTCTGCAGTAGTGAATCCTACAGGGTAGAAGAATACATTGACTATTTTCGTAATCAAACTGGCACAGCAACATGCCAGCTATATCACAGACAACACTTCACACAAACAGTGAATTCATTGACTGAGCTGCTCAATGCTGTACTTTTTATTATGGGCATCCTGCCTGACCAGCTGAGTTACTCCAGCACTCTGTGAAACAACACCTATCCATGTTCTCCACAGATGCTGCCTGACCCTGCTGAGTTACTCCAGCACGTTGTGCCTTTTATTGTAAACCAGCACCTGCAGTTCCTTGATTTTCATCTCAAATCTTCCTGGTTTCAGTGGTTTTACTAAATTTGGCATCTGTGCAATGGGTGCATTACGGGGAAAGGTAAAGTGTCATAAAGAACCATTTTGCAGTAGAGAGCACAATATCTAATTTGTAGACAGCGCTCCCAATGTGCAATGAATTCACAGAATAGGTCGTTCCAATTTGTGGTCAACACTCTCACCATGTGGTGATCCGCTGCACTGCAGGCACATCCAATTTGTGGTCAACACTCCCACCGTGTGGTGATCTGCCGCACTGCAGGCCCGTCCAATTTGTGGTCAACACTCCCACCGTGTGGTTTAAGAAAGAACTGCAGATGCTGGAAAAATCAAAGGTAGACAAAAATGCTGGAGTAACTCAGCGGGTGAGGCAGCATCTATGGAGAGAAGGAATAGGTGACTTCAGGTCGAGACCCTTCTTCAGACTGAAGTTGGGGTGGGGGGCGGGGTAAAGGAAGGAAGAGGCAGAGACAGAAGGCTGTGGAAGAGCTGGAAAGGAAGAAGAAACCACTAAAATTGGAGAATGGGAAGATGTGGCCAATGTTGGGATCCCGTTGGAGGTGGCAAAAATGTTGGAGGATTATCAGTTGGATGTGACGGCTGGTAAGGTGGAAGATGAGGACATGGGGGACTCTGTCCTTGTTACGAGTAGGGGGAATGGGGAGTAAGAGCGGAGCTGCGGGATATAGAAGAGACCCTGATAAGAGCCTCATCTATAGTAGCAGAGGGGAACCCCCATTCCCTAAATAATTAGGACATCTCCAGTGCCCTGGTTTGGAACACTTCATCCTGGGCGCAGATGAGGCCAGTGTAGTCCAGATAGCCATGGGCGTCAGTGGGTTTGTAGTCTGTTACATGTGATAGACAATACACGGCAGAGTAAGCCATTCAGCTCTTCGAGCCAGCACCACCATTCAATGTGATCATGGCTGATTATCCCCAATCAGTACCCTGTTCCTGCCTTCCTCCTATATCCCCTGACTCCGCTATCTTTAAGAGCCCTATCTAGCTCTCTCTTGAAAGTATCCAGAGAACTTGCCTGCACCACCCTCTGAGGCAGAGAATTCCACAGACTCAAACTCTCTGTGAGAAGAAGTGTTTCCTCGTCTCCATTCTAAATGACTTACCCCTTATTCTTAAACTGTGGCCTCTGGTTCTGGACTCCCCCAACATCGGGAACATATTTCCTGCCTCTAGTGTGTCCAAGCCCTTAACAATTGCATATGTTTCAATGAGATATCCTCTCATCCTTCTAAACTCCAGAGTATACAAGCCCAGCCCCTCCATTCTCTCAGCATATGACAGTCCCGCCATCCCGGGAATTAACCTTGTAAACCTATGCCGCACTCACTCAATAGCAAGAATGTCCTTCCTCAAATTAGGGGACCAAAATTGCACACAATACTCCAGATGTGGTCTCACTTAGGCCATGCACAACTGCAGAAGGACCTCTTTGAAACATAGAAACATAGAAAAATAGGTGCAGGAGTAGGCCATTCGGCCCTTCGAGCCTGTACCACCATTCAATATGATCATGGCTGATCATCCAACTCAGTATCCCGTACCTGCCTTCTCTCCATACCCCCTGATCCCTTTAGCCACAAGAGCCACATCCAACTTCCTCTTGAATATAGCCAATGAACTGGCCTCAACGACCTTCTGTGGCAGAGAATTGCAGAGACTCACCACTCTCTGTGTAAAGAATGTTTTCCTCATCTCGGTCCTAAAGGAATTCCCCCTTATC
Organism: Raja brachyura; assembly: GCA_963514005.1. Next base: position 141,368 of record OY740810.1, on the reverse strand, counting down.
CTTAAACTGTGATCCCTTGTTCTGGACTCCCCCAACATCGGGAACAATCTTCCTGCATCTAGCTTGTCCAACCCCTTAAGCTCCTATATTCGATTCCTCTTGTTATAAAGGCAAACATGCCATTCGCTTTCTTCACTTGCCTGATGTACCTGCAGGCTTACTTTCATAGACTGATGAACAAGGGCCCCCAGATCCCATTGTACTTCTCCTTTTCTCAACTTGACACCATTTAGATAATAATCTGCCTTTCTGTTTTTGATACCAAAGTGGATAACCTCACATTTATACGCATTAAACTTCATCGACCATGCATCTGCCCACTCCCCCAACCTGCCCAAGTCGCCCTGCATTCTCATAACATCCTCCTCACAGGTCACACTGCCACCCAGCTTTGTGTTATCTGCAAATTTGCTAATGTTACTTTGAATCCCTTTATCCAAATCATTGATGTATATTGAAAATAGCTGCGGTCCCAGCACTGAGCCTTGCTGTACCCCACTAGTCACTGCCTGTCATTCTGTAAGTGACCCGTTAATCCTTACTCTTTGTTTCCTGTCCGCCAACCAATTTTCTATCCATGTTAACACTCTACCCCCAATACCATGTGCCCTAATTTTGCCCACTAATCTCCTATGTGGGACCTTATCAAATGCTTTCTGAATGTCCAGGTGCACTACATCCACTGGCTCTCCCTTGTCCATTTTTGTAGTTACACCCTCACAAAATTCCAGAAGATTAGTCAAGCATGGTTTCCCCTTCGTAAATCCATGCTGACTCGGACCGATCCTGTTACTGATATCCAAATGTTCGGCTATATCATCTTTTATAATTGACTCCAGCATCTTCCCCACCACAATGTCAGGCTAGCTGGTCTATAATTCCCTGTTTTCTCGCTCCTGCCTTTCTTAAAAGGTGGGATAACATTAGCTACCTTCCAATCCACAGGAACTGATCCTGAGTCTATAGAACATTGTAAAATTATCACCAATGCATCCACGATTTCTAGAGCCACTTCCTTAAGTACCCTGGGATGCAGACCATCAGGCCTTGGGAATTTATCAGCCTTCAGTCCCATAAGTCTGTCCAACACCATTTCCTGCCTAATGTGGATTTTCTTCAATTCCTCCGTCACCCCAGATCCTCTAGCCACTACGATATCAGAAAGATTGTTTGTGTCCTCCTTAGTGAAGACAGATCCAAATTTAATGTGATCATGGCTGATCATCCCCAATCAGGACCCCGTTCCTGCCTTCTCCCCATATCTCCTGACTCCGCTAATTTTAGGATTTCTATTGAAAGCATCCAGAGAACCGGCCTCCACGGCCCTCTGAGGCAGAGAATTCCACAAACTCACAACTCTCTGTGAGAAAAAGTGTTTCCTCGTCTCCGTTCTAAATGGCTTACCCCTTATTCTTAAACTATGGCCCCTGGTTCTGGACTCCCCCGACATCGGGAACATGTTTCCTGCCTCTAGTGTGCCCAAACAACTTTACAATCTTATGTTTCAATAAGATCACCTCTCATCCTTCTAAACTCCAGCGTGTATAAACCCAGCCACTCCATTCTCTCAGCATATGACAGTCCCGCCACCCCGGGAATTAACCTGGTGAACCAATGCTGCACTCACTCAATAGCAAGAATGTACTTCCTTGAATTAGGGGACCAAAACTGCACACAATACTCCAGATGTGGTCTCACTTGGGCCCTGTACAACTGCAGAAGGACCTCTTTGCTCCTATACTCGACTCCTCTTGTTATAAAGGTCAACATGCCATTTGCTTTCTTCACTGACTGCTGTAGCTCAAAGGTTTCAAAGGTTTCAAAGGTACCTGCATGCTTACTTTTACTGCATGCTTACTGCATGCATGATTTCTAGAGCCACTTCCTCAAGTACCCAGGGATGCAGACCATCAGGCCTTGGGGATTTATCTGCCTTCAGTCCCATCAGCCCCAGATCCTCTGACCACTACTATTTCAAGAAGATTGTTAGTGAAGACAGATCCAAAGTACCTGTTCAACTCAACTGCCATTTCTTTGTTTCCCATAATAAATTCACCTTTTTCGGTCTTCAAGGGTCCAACTTTGGTCTTAACTAATTTTTTCCTCTTCGCATACCTAAAGAACCTTTTACTATCCTGCTTTATTTTCTTAGCTAGCTTACCTTTGTACCTCATCTTGTCTCCCTGTATTGTCTTTTTGGTTATCTTCTGTTCTTTAAACATTACCCAATACGCTTGCTTTCCGCTCATCTTTGCTATGTTGTACTTCTTCACTTTAATTTTTATACAAGTGGGACGTGAATAGGTGACACCGCGTCACATATTTCCAATGGTGCATCCTTTGCATTATTCTGAGCAGGTATTAAATAAACGTTTTGATGATTGCAGTCCTTTGTCACAGAACTCCTCAGTGAGATTCTTTAACTTAATTTGAGTTCCACTTATATATGATTCTGTGTTTAAAAAGCAGTTATCGAGGCCACAACCACTGGACATGCAAATGGGTGTACAGCCACATCTGCTGGCTGGACAGGTATACAATTTAAAAAAGAAAATTGTGAGCTTAGATTTGACTTTAATTATTTGTCATTCAAACCCTTATAACATTATTAAATTCATCCTCCTTCCATTCGTAATATTTATGTGTTTTAAAAATCATCCATGATCTGACCGCAAAGACTTAAACATTTCACCAGTTTAGTTTTGCAGCTGTTGAGGGTCTGTATTATTTTTGCATTTAAATCTATCCTTTTGTTTTCGGAGACAGTCGATGACATCACTTACACAGACCTCCATCCTGCTGGAACAATGTTATCTTTATTAGCTTCAGATAATGTTGATTACTGTCTTCCTCCAAGAGACACACCGGCATCTGCAGCAAGAAGGGTTACAGCATGGACCTGGGGCATAATTGATGTTCTCTTTGATGTAGATGTCATGTGTATGTTAAAGTTTGCACTTTGGTTTTTGTTTGAAGTTCTCACATTGTTAAGGTTAATTAAAATTTTGCATAAAGTATTTTTTCAAAATATATTTGCTTATCACAATTCGTTACCTTTAATGCACAGTGAAGGACATTCTTGTTTCTTCAAATGAGAATTGATGTCTGAAATCCATTCTTTTTATATTAGTCCAACATGTCATCACTTAAATCTCATATTTAATTTATCATATATTTAGATAATTGAAACACGCACCAAATCAAGGAAGGAATGCAATGTATTCCCATTTTAACTTCTCACAATTATTTTTATGAGTGAAAACAGACACTCTCTGCATTTTAAAGGAATATTTATTGTACCTCTCGATAAATCTGAAAATAAAAAACCCAGCATACTGACTGTAAAACAAAGTGTTTATACATCTCATTAAATGTCACTGAAACAAGTACACTGAATTTAAACATTTTAACAAAGATTAAGAGAAATTCAATAAGATCACTTCACTTGTAATTAAACAAAATCTGCAGTATTTTAATTGTTCTGAAAAATATATGTTTTTGTCTGCAGTGGGCTCTCCTCATGAGTGGTGGACCTCACTTTGTGCTGTGTGATGTTCGCTGTTGTTTCTCAAATAACTTTGTTCTGCCATGGCACGCTGCCCAGTATTTAGTTGTAGTAAGAGATGATCTCTCTGCTCTTTGGCACTGTTTCTCCTGGTGTTACCTGGCAATCGCTGCAGTGACACCATAGGTGTAGCGTGTACTCCAGTCCTCCATGCACCTGGTGTTATGTTTCCTGTACGGTTGTCCACCAAGTCACCCTCCTACATGGCTGTTGCTGATGCTGCTGCTGCTGCACCTCTGATACGGATCAGGTTGTGGAGGACACATGCTGTGTACACAATAGTCTCCACATTCTTGGGCTCCTGCACCATAGTAGTCAGCAAGCACCGAAATCTGCTGGAGAGGATGCCAAATGCATTTTCAACAACCCTCCTAGGCCTGGACAGCCTGTATTTAAAGATCCTCTGCTCCCTTGTCAAATGCCTCTGTGGGTATGGCTTCATCATCCAGGGCCATCATCACCAACCATTGTGTAATGCATGTCTTCTACACAAGGTTGTCTTTTCCTGGCTGAGGTTCTGGATCAGGCATGCCTGCTGTTCCTTCTTCCAGTGCCTGCCCAAGGGAGGTCTCTCTCCAGATCTGCGACACTGCCAGGTGTGCCCACATCCACATACAGGAAGTTGTAGTTTGAATCCACCACAGCTAACAGTATGAAGGAATTAAACTTCTTGTAATTGAAATATTTTGACCCTCCCTTGGATGGACACTGAATAGCGAAATGCTTGCCATCCACTGCCCCACACGTATGCTTAAAGTTCCATCTTTTGTCAAAGCCATGCGCCACTCTCTTCCAGCCATCTGGTGTACTGGGACAGTCCTTCACCTTATCTTCGTATTTATATTACTAAAAGCCAGATCTTGACCACTTCCTGTTTTTCTGTTTCATTATATTTGAAAAAACGCTGTCACTTACGGCTGTGTTTTTGGCCATCTTACTCAGAATCCCCCTCCGCTGCTGGTGGGAGGGGGGAGGGACTATAAAACCTGGAAGTGTTTTGCCTCACTCAGTCTCTGGAATGGAGGAAGCGAGAGGGTCACGTCTCTCTGAGCTGTGAATAACACTGAACACATGTCTACTCAACTATGAGTGCCCTTAATGTGGTTTGAAAATAAAAATGTGGTTGCTTTGAAATGCTGCACTGCAAACGGTTGTTGGTGGTGGTAACTGCTTTGAAATGCTGCACTGCAAACGGTTGTTGGTGGTGGTAACTGCTTTGAAATGCTGCACTGCAAATGGTTGTTGGTGGTGGTAACTGCTTTGAAGTGCTGCACTGCAAACGGTTGTTGGTGGTGGTAACTGCTTAACCTCCTGTTTGCAGTTTATATTGAGTTTAGATAAAACTCTACCACTTACGGCTGTGATTTTAGGACATTTTACTCAGTCCCCCTCCGCTCATGAGGTGCAGAGGATTCTTCCCATGAATGAAAAATAAAAGTGTATTAGTGTTTAAAAAAATGTTGAGAATCTCTCTCCATCAATCACACCATGAAAGCCACGCTCCTTCCGGTGGGAGGGAGAGGGATTATAAAACCCAGAAGTGAGGGTGTGGCTCAGTCTCTGCAAGATGGGAGAGGGAGAGGTCATGACTGTCTGAGCTGTGAATCAACTGAACACACTGAATGTCTGCTGAACTGTGAGTGTGGTGTTTATGTGGTGTTTTGTGTGGTTTTATGGTGGTTTCACCCTGCTTGATGAAACTACATTTGAATATGGTGGCCTTGCACCTTGCATGAAATGGTATGAAACTGCATTTGAATTTGGTGGCCTTGCACCCTGCATGAAAAGGTATGAAAATGCACTTGAATTTGGTGGCCTTGCACCCTGCTTGAAATGGTAAGAAACTGCACTTATAACCATATAACCATATAACCATATAACAATTACAGCACGGAAACAGGCCATCTCGGCCCTTCAAGTCCGTGCCGAACAACTTTTTTCCCTTAGTCCCACCTGCCTGCACTCATACCATAACCCTCCATACCCTTCTCATCCATATGCCTATCCAATTTATTTTTAAATGATACCAACGAACCTGCCGCCACCACTTCCACTGGAAGCTCATTCCACACCGCTACCACTCTCTGAGTAAAGAAGTTCCCCCTCATGTTACCCCTAAACTTCTGTCCCTTAATTCTAAAGTCATGTCCTCTTGTTTGAATCTTCCCTATTCTCAAAGGGAAAAGCTTGTCCACATCAACTCTGTCTATCCCTCTCATCATTTTAAAGACCTCTATCAAGTCCCCCCTTAACCTTCTGCGCTCCAGAGAATAAAGACCTAACTTATTCAACCTATCTCTGTAACTTAGCTGTTGAAACCCAGGCTTCAATTTGGTTGTCTTGCACCCTGCTTGAAGTGGCATGAAACTGCAATTGAATTCGGTGGCCTTGCACCCTGCTTGAAATGGAATTTCAAGGAATAACCTTACAGCACTAGCATTTGGTGGCCTTGCACCCTGCTTGAAGTGGCATGAAACTGCAATTGAATTCGGTGGCCTTGCACCCTGCTTGAAATGGAATTTCAAGGAATAACCGTGAGTCAACTGCTCGCCCACCAGCCGTGAGTGAGTGAGATGCCAACACATCAGGCTTGAGTGACTGAGCTGCCACCCCAAGAATCCATTTGGCCCACAGCGGAGGGTGATGGCTAGGCACAGGCCTGGTTCCTGTGGCTTTCTCATATAGGTGTCTTTTTTTTCAGCAGTGGGCTCATGTTTGTCATTAAACAGGTCAGGGGGTATTCTTGTGATGTTTTTAAAAGCAGGCAAATCCTTCTCATGCAGCACATTTATCAGGTTCTCATGCTGTCCAAGCCTGAATCTTCTTTGCAAGAGGGGCTTCACCCACTGGGACCTCTTCTTGTGCTTCCTCTTCATCCTAGTTCTTGCCCTTCTTCCTTTAGGCTGCAGAAGCAAAAGGCCTGTTGCAAACAGCAGGAGTTGTATTTTTATTGCCATTGCGGATTAGGTCGCCCAAGTGGGACAGCCCTTTAGTCAGTCATAGTCGCCTCATTCTTCCCTCAGAATCTTTCCTCCTCTTTGGGAAGAAAAGATCTTGCAACTTCCAAATTATTCTCAGAAACTTCAGCCATTGCTGTTCCACATTCATTCTTGTTTGGATCGCTTTGTACTCAACAATAGCCACCTCCTTACTTGTGCCTCTGTAGTTACCTTGACTACAGTAATGCCATCACATCTGATTTCATCTTCTTCTCAAACTGCAGGTTGAATTTTATCATATTATGTCACAAATTCCAATGGGTTCCTTTACCTTAAGCTCCATAATCGAATCCAGTTCTTACACAACACCGAATCCAGAATTGCCTTTTTCCTGGTAGGCTCAACCACAAGCTGCTCTAAGAAGCCATCTCGTAGGCACTCTACAAATTCCTTCTCTTGGGATCCAGTACCAGCCTGATTTTCCCAGTCTACCTGCATATTGAAATTCCCTGTAACATGGCCTTTCTTACATGCTGATTGTATCTCCTGCTGTAATTTGTACTCTTCATCCTGATTCGTGAGTGTCACATCAGTGGTACGGAAGGTATTGAAGAGAATTCTTCAAGATAGGATTTACTCCAATTTGGAAGAAAATGGGCTAATTAGGGATAGCCAGCATAGCTTTGTACACGGCTGGTCATGTCTTATTAACTTGTTTGAGTTTCTGAGGATGTGATGAAGGTGAAGGGAGGACTTGATAGAGGTCTTTTAAATGATGAGAGGGATAGACAGAGTTGACGTGGATAAGCTTTTTCAATTGAGAATAGGGAAGATTCAAACAAGAGGACATGATTTGAGAATTAAGGGACAGAAGTTTAGGGGTAACATGAGGGGAAACTTCTTTACTCAAGAGTGTTAGCTGTGTGGAATGAGCTTCCAGTGGAAGTGGTGGAGGCAGGTTCGATGTTATCATTTAAAAATAAATTGGATAGGCATATGGACAGGAAAGGAATGGAGGGTTATGGTCTGAGTGCGGGTAGATGGGACTAGGTGAGAGGAAGTGTTTGGCATGGACTAGAAGGGCTGAGATGGCCTGTTTCCGTGCTGTAATTGTTATATGGTTATATGTGATCGTTGAGGGTAGGGTGGTGAATTATGTCTACATGGAATTTAGTAAGACAAGACAGGCTGCTGCAGATTAAGAAGCACAAGACTTGTTCGTATGGATTTAGAACTGGCTTACAGATGAACATAGAAACATAGAAATTAGGTGCAGGAGTAGGCCATTAGGCCCTTCGAGCCTGCACCACCATTCAATATGATCATGGCTAATCATCCAACTCAGTATCCCGTACCTGCCTTCTCTCCATACCCTCTGATCCCCTTAGCCACAAGGGCCACATCTAACTCCCTCTTAAATATAGCCAATGAACTGGCCTCAACTACCCTCTGTGGCAGAGAGTTCCAGAGACCCACCACTCTCTGTGTGAAAAAAATCCTTCTCATCTCGGTCGTAAAGGATTTCCCCCTTATCCTTAAGCTGTGACCTCTTGTCAGGCTTTCTTCACTGCCTGCTGCACCTGCATGCCTACTTTCAATGACTGGTGTACCATGACACCCATGTCGCGCTGCATCTCCCCTTTTCCTAATTGGCCACCATTTAGATAATAGTCTGCTTTCCTGTTTTTGCCACCAAAGTGGATAACCTCACATTTATCCACATTATACTGCATCTGCCAAACATTTTCCCACTCACCCAGCTTATCCAAGTCACTTTGCAATCTCCTAGAATCCTCCTCACAGCTAACACTGCCCCCCAGCTTAGTGTCATCCGCAAACTTGGAGATATTGCCTTCAATTCCCTCATCCAGATCATTAATGTATATTGTAAATAGCTGGGGTCCCAGCACTGAGCCTTGCGGTACCCCACTAGTCACTGCCTGCCATTGTGAAAAGGACCTGTTTACTCCTACTCTTTGCTTCCTGTTTGCCAGCCAGTTCTCTATCCACATCAATACTGAACCCCCAATGCCGTATGCTTTAAGTTTCAAGACAGGGTTGTGGTGGAAGGACAATATTCAGGCTGGAGGTCTGTGGACAGTGGAATTCTGCAGGGATCTGTGTTGGGACTTCTACTGTTTGTGATTTATATAAATGACTTGTGTGTGAATGTAGAGGGGCTGGTTAGTTAGTTTGAGATGACACAGTAGAGTCATGTGGCAAGGCATCCAGGCCATCACGGACTTCAGATCCACCAACACCACCCCCACATCCAGCGACTCATCCTTCCATGAGGAGCTTAACCACTTTTATGGCCGCTTTGACAGGGACAGCCAAGAGTTGGCCATCAAGGCTGTGCTCCCTGCTGATCACCAGCCCCTCACACTCACCCCCTACGACGTGCATCTAGCACTGAGTAGGATCAATGTACGTAAGGCCACTGGCCCTGACGGCATCCCCGGGCGCATCCTCAGGACCTGTGCTGCACAGCTGACAGATGTCTGGACTGACATTTCAACCTGTCATTTGCCCAGGCAGTTGGCCCCACGTGCCTTAAAACCACCTCCATCGTGCCGGTGCCAAAACACTCCACTGCAGCGAGCCTCAACGACTTCCGCCCAGTTGCACTTACTCCCATCATCACCAAGTGCTTCGAGAGGCTGGTCCTGGCACACCTCAAAGGCTGCCTACTTCCCACACTGGACCCCTATCAGTTTGCCTGCAAAAATAGGAGTACGGAGGATGCCATCTCAACGGCACTCCACTCCGTCCTCTCCCACCTCGATAACAGAGACACCTATGTGAGAATGCTGATCATTGACTTTAGCTCAGCATTTAACACCATTATCCCCTCACAATTGATCACCAAACCCAGAGTCGTGGGCATCAACCCCTCCCTCTGCAACTGGATACTGGACTTCCTGACTAACAGACCACAGTCTGTTAGGTTGGACATCCGCACCTCTTCAACCCTCACCCTGAACACCGACGTTCCACAGGGCTGTGTACTGAGCCCCCTCCTCTACTCCCTCTTCACTTACGACTGCACATCTGAACATGGTTCTAACCCCATCATCAAGTATGCAGATGATACAATGGTGATTGGCCTCATCAGCGACAATCATGAGTCGGCCTATAGGGAGGAGGTTCAGCTCCTAGCAGCATGGTGCGCCAACAACGACCTGGCCCTTAACTCCAAGTAGACCAAGGAGCTCATTGTGGACTATAGATGGTCTAGGGGCTGCACGCACACCCCCATCCATATTAACGGGACGGAGGTGGAACGTGGAACGGAGATGGAAAAACTTTTTTCACACAGAGTTGTAGGTCTCTGGAACTCTCTGCCACAGAGGGTAGTTGAGGCCAGTTCATTGGCTATATTTAAGAGGGAGTTAGATGTGGCCCTTGTGGCTAAGGGGATCAGAGGGTATGGAGAGGAGGCAGATACGGGATACTGAGTTGGATGATCAGCCATGATCATATTGAATGGCGGTGCAGGCTCGAAGGGCCGAATGGCCTATTCTTGCATCTAATTTCTATGTTTCTATGTTTCCTCTCATAAGCTTCTTCAACACCATCTTCCCATGGAACTGTCAATTCCACAATGTATGCCAACTTGGCTGTTGTGGACCACAGGACCATGTCTGGCCGGAGTGTTGTAGCCACCATGTCTGGGGGAAACACAGGCCTTTTTTTCTAAGTCCACTTCCATTTTTCCAAGCTGCAGAATGCTTGCATCCTTTGATGTTACCTGGTGCTCTGGAGGTTAGCCTGCTGGTACAAATGTTGTGAAGTGGACATTTCCTGCCATGTTGGTGGGGAACCATTTGTGATTATTCGCCTCTGTTCCAGGATTGATGACAGCTGTTTGAGAACTTGGTTATGCTGCCAAGTGTAACGCCCTTGGCCAAGGCTCATAGTGCATCCTGTTAAAATGTGCCTTAGTGATGCAGGTACTTGGCAAGGGAGCAAGCGGGGTCTTCTCTGAACCACTGCTTCAGGTTCTGGGGTGATGGTAGAACATCATAAGTGGCTCTGATGACAAAACTTAGCCGAGATCCTTCCATTTGCCAGATGTCACGCCAGCTGAGTTTCCTCTTTTCCAAGCTCTCCCAGTTAGTCCATTGGCCCTGCTTGGCCATTGAGACGGCCTTGGCGTGTCGCTCTGCCTCCTCCCGTCTTCTCACCTCCTCTATCACGAGCCGCCTCTTCTGCACTGATGTTGCCTTGTGCCATTGAGGAGCTTTTGGGACGAGCCCGAGCCCGGTTCTCCCATGTTGGTCTTGACCAACCACATCCTGGCAATGAAGAGCAGACTTAGCACTTTGAATGGCTTCAGATGGGGCCCACTTCCTCCCTGTTGCCACATGGGGGGTCGCTGTTCGAATAACAGTATCTTCAGATTCAGTGAGGGTCATGATCAACCTCGCTTTAGTGCATTTTAACTCTTCCACAAGTCCTGCAATGGGTAATTCCAATTTGCACTCCCGTACAGTCCGACAGCAGTTAAGCATCGTGGAAGTCCAAGCCACTGTTTCACATGTGTGCTGATCATTCTTTCCAGCTTTTCCACCTTGTTGATGGGGATTTCATACATAGTTAAAGGCCACATGATTTGTGGTAGTATGCCAAATTGGAAGCACCACAGCTTCAGTTTTCCTGGTAGCAAGATCTTGTTGATGCGAGCTATGTGCATGATGGTATCCTTTTTCAGTTGTTCAAACTGCTCGGTGTCCTTGAGCTTTGCATCGTACCATTGGCCCAAACCAGGCACGTGCCGTGAGTAATTACTCAGGGTAGGCACTCAGTCCGCTTTAAAAAAAATTTAAACCGCGCATGCGTTAAATAAATAAATAAATAAAAACAGTGACATTTCAATTTGTCCAAGGCTTCCTAGTAATAGACCAATTGGGGGAACAGTTCCTTTCACAGCGTGTGGAGAGTCTGTGCCAGGGGTAAAGTTGTGGGGAGGGCACGAGTGTTGAGAAGGAGGGTGTCGCGGATACTGCCAGTAAGTCACTCACTCACAACTATTGCAGCTCTCCGGGCGCGAAGCCACGCACTGTAGCTGGGAATAGAAGCAGCTCGGGGAGCTACGAGCGGCCACCGGGACCCGACAGCGGAACTGGCCGCCACTTCACCGCCTTCTGCCGGCCCGCTCACCTTTGGCAGTGCTCTCCGTCGGAACACCTGTCACTTGCTGTTCGCCGACTTCGCTCATATCAGCGGCTTCCTGCAAATCGTTAAATTCCCACAGCCGAGTAACCTCAATCGCGCTGTCGGAATTTAAGGACATGAGTGAGGCCAGCGAGTGGCAGGAGAGAGGTTTTTAGACGGAGTGCTGCCAGAGGTGAGCAGGGACCGGCAGAAGGAACTAAGGTCGCAGCTGTGTCCGCTGCCTGGCCCGGCGGCCACTAGGCCGCCCGAGCTACTTCTCTCTCTTCCCCCCCCCCCCCCCCCCGGCCTCAGAGTGGTGGCATTCCACGTCTCCGTGCAAGGAGCGTCGCAAGTGGATGCTCCCGACCCCTGATTCATAACATTCGTGCCCTCCCCGCAACTTTACCCCGGGCCAGACTCCCCAAACGCTGTGAAAGGAGCGCCCCCCCTCCCCCACACACACCCCGGGAAATACGGCATTTAAAAACATAAACACAAAATGTACTTACCACATTATTGGTACACGACAACCCATAGTTGAAATCCCCGCCAAAAAACTAGACTGATGCGCATGCGCCGTGCCGCAAAGGCAGAATTTCTGCTGCCTTCAGCCCCGCTTGAAACTGACGGCTTCAGGCAGCGCTGACGGCACGTGGGCTGCACAGACCTTCCCGTGTTACAAGCGCTGCGGATGAAAGGCACGGAGAATTATGCCTACGTAAGAGATCGGTCTCTTACATACGCATAATTCTCACATGCCTTTGTTATTTATATTTAGTTATTACTATGCTATAATTTTGGTCAGGGTAGGCAGTGCCTACCTTGCCTACCCTGACGGCACGTGCCTGCCCAAACTCTTCACTGGCATTTCTGAAACAGTTGGAACATGTATTCTGACAATATGAAATCTTTGATCTTTGACTTAACCTTTGACAATGGAGATGCTTCAACACTTTCTGGGTTTAAACTTCATCCTTGCCCATGTAATGTTTTGATGAAGTTTTTCCAGAAGTCTCTTGGTGCAGGGGATAGTTGTTGTTAGTGTTGTTATATCGTCCATATAGGCTCGTATCGGTGACAATCACTGACCACACTGTAGCTGTTTACCTCCCACAACCCATTTTGATGCTCTGATAATGAGCTCCATTGCCATAGTGAAGGTCAATGGGGAGATGGTGCACCCCGCCATGATGCCTACTTCCAGTGGTTTCCACGCTGTGGTAAAGTCTGATGTTGCAAGACAAAATTGCAGATCCCGGAAGTAGTTTTTTACCAGATTTGTTATTATTGCTGGCACCTAAAAGAATTCAAAAGCAGTCTACAGTAGCGAATGAGGAACTGATCCATAGACGTTGGCCAGATCGAGGAACAAGACATGCAGATTCTTTCGTTCTTTCGTAGCAGTCTGGATTTGATGCCATATGATGCTGGTATGTTCAAGGCATCCCGAGAAGCCTTCTATGCCAGCCTTTTGGATTGACGTATCAATGAAACGGTTTTGTTTCAGATACTTTGTAAGTCTTTTCGCCACCACACTGAAAAAGATTTTGCCCTCTATGTTAAGAAGGTTTATTTGCCAAAACTGTTCGATGGTGAAAGAATTTTTTTTTTTGGGATCAGGACTCCCCCTCGCTCTTCCCCAGGCTTTGGGGATGACTTCCTTTTCCTGAAGAGTAGGAGTAAATCGGTCATTTTCACAATGGCAGGCAGTGACTAGTGAGGTACCGCAAGGCTCGGTACTGGGACCCCAGCTATTTACAATATACATTAATGATTTGGACGAGGGAATTGAATGGAACATTTTCGAGTTTGCAGATAACACAAAGCTGGGGGGCAGTGTTAGCTGTGAGGTGGAGGCTGCAAGGTGACTTGGATAGGTTGGGTGAGTGGGCAAATGCATGGCAGATGCAGCATAATGTGGATAAATGTGAGGTTATCCACTTTGGTGGCAAAAACAGGAAATTAGACTATTATTTGAATGGTGGCTGATTAGGAAAAGGGGAGATGCAACAAGACCTGGATGTCATGGTATACCAGTCATTGACAGTAGGCATACAGGTGCAGCAGGCAGTGTAGAAAGCGAATAGTATGTTAGCATTCATAGCAAAAGGATTTGAGTATGGGAGCAGGGAGGTTCTACTGCAGTTGTACAGGGTCTTGGTGAGACCACACCTGGAGTATTGCGTACAGTTTTGGTCTCCTAATCTGAGGAAAGACATTCTTGCCATAGAGGGAGTACAGAGAAGGTTCATCAGACTGATTCCTGGGATGTCAGGACTTTCATATGAAGAAAATCTGGATAGACTCGGCATGTACTCGCTAGAAGGTTGAGGGGGGATCTTATAGAAACTTGCAAAATTCTTAAGGGGTTGGTTAGGCTAGGTGCACAGATTGTTCCCGATGTTGGAGAGGTCCAGAAAAAGGGGTCACAGTTTAAGGATAAGGGGGAAGTCTTTTAGGACCGAGATGAGAAAAACATTTTTCACACAGAGTGGTGAATCTCTGGAATTCTCTGCCACAGAAGGTAGTTGAGGTCAGTTCATTGGCTATATTTAAGAGGGAGTTAGATGTGGTCCTTGTGGCTAAGGGTATCAGGGGGTATAGAGAGAAGGCAGGTGCGGGATACTGAGTTGGATGATCATATTGAATGGCGGAGCAGGCACGAAGGGCCGAATGGCCTGCTCCTGCACCTATTTTCTATGTTTCTCTTCCTCCCACCTCATCTATTGCATCCGCTGCTCCAGATGCCAGCTGATCTATATCGGTGAAACCAAGCGGAGGCTTGGCGATCATTTCGCCGAACACATCCGCCCGGTCCGCAATAACCAACCCGACCTCCCGGTGGCTCAGCACTTCAACTCCCCCTCCCATTCCATATCCGACCTCTCTGTCCTGGGCCTCCTCCACGGCCAGAGTGAGCAACACCGCAAATTGGAGGAACAGCACCTCATATTCCGCTTGGGGAGTCTGCATCCTCTTGGCATGAACATCGAATTCTCTCAATTCTGTTAATGCTTGCTGTCTCCTCCCCTTCTTACCTCCCCCTCAGCCCTCGGGCTCCTCCTCCTCCTTTTTCCTTTCTTTCCCCCCCTCCCCCCACCCCCCATCAGTCTGAAGATGGGTTTCTGCCCGAAACTTTGCCTATCTCCTTCACTCCATAGATGCTGCTGCACCCGCTGAGTTTTTCCAGCATTTTGTGTACCCTTGATTTTCCAGCATCTGCAGTTCCTTCTTTAACAATTTGTCGACTCCACTGCGAAATCTTCTCAAGGTATGCCTACTTTGAAGATGTTCTCCTCCTCCCTCCGGAGGCAGTTTCACCACCTCCTCTCTAACTGCTCCCCCTCTCTGATTCCCCCTTCCCTCCTACTTTATGACCACATCCTTACCCAGACTCGATACCACAGCCACATTTGCTGCCTCGGGACATGCCTGCTCCTCCATTTCATACCTCGTAGCTTGCAGCTCCAGTTCCCTGCCTCCCAGTTCGGACCTCAGCCCGACTATCGGAACCGACTGGCTATCTGCTGCCATATACAACAATTCTCCAACCGGGCACTGAGATCCACCCTGGTTGCGATGCGCTGGCACCAGCAGGACTTCGTTTTGACTCTCCCGAAACTTCGGGCCTCACTCAGCCAGACTACATCCTCCGGAAGATCCACCTCTTCAATCAACGATTCCTGGCTCACTTTAACTCCACCAAGGACCTGAAATTAGCCCGCCTCCAGGCCGCTCCTGCCACCGACACTCCGCAACTCGACTGCCCGCAGGCTCCAGTAACTCTGCATCCCTCCCCCTCCCCCGATTCCTCCGCCTATCGCCACCACAACGCCGGGGGAGGCGGGGGGAAGAAAGGAAAAAGGAGGAGGAGCCCGAGGGCTGAGGGAGAGGTAGGAAGGAGAGGAGACAGCAAGGGTTAACAGAATTGAGAGAATTCGATTTTCATGCCAAGAGGATGCAGACTCCCCAAGCGGAATATGAGGTGCTGTTCCTCCAATTTGAGGTGTGCTCACTCTGGTCATGGAGGAGGCCCAAGACAGAGAGGTCAGATACGGAATGGGAGGGGGAGTTGAAGTGTTGATCCACCAGGAGGTCGGGTTGGTTATTGCAGACCGAGCGGAGGTGTTTGGCAAAACGTTGGCCATCTCCTTCGCTCCATAGATGCTGCTGCACCCGCTGAGTTTCTCCAGCATTTTGTGTACCTTCTATGTTTCTATGTTTCTATGTTTCCCACGCAACCCTCATGTTCCTCCAGAGGAATTTCAGAATATCTGGGGCGTTCTTGTAGACACAATACGGAACACCATTAGGGCCTGGTGCAGAGGTCGTTCTTGCCTTCCTCACTATTTATTTTACCTCACTCAGCTTGGGAAGGCTGGTGTCAAATTGATGTTGTGGGGATGAGATTGATGGGATGCCAGCGGGGACAAAATTCGGTTCGTCTTTTAACTAATCAGTGTGGATGGTTCTGATGTGTCTTTCAACACATGAAAGTTGAGGTCGGCTGTCAAAGTATTCAGCAGGATATAGATCAGATGCAGAAATGGGTGGAAAAATGGCAGATGGAGTTTAACCCAAGCATGTGTGAGGTGTTGCACTTTGAGAGATCAAAATGTAAGGAGAAAATATACAATCAATGCAATGGCCATAACAGTGTAGATGTACAGAGGGATCTTGGGGTCCAAGTCCATAACACAAGTAGCCATGCAGGACAGTGACTTGGTGGACAGTCAAACAGGGAGCATAACACCAGGTGCGTGGAGGAATGGTGTATAAAACGCGACTTTGGTGTCACTGCAGCATTTTCCAGGTAACACGGGGACTAAGATTGCAAAAGAGCAGAGAGACCATCTCTGCTCACACTATAACTCGGCACTGGGCAGTTTGCCGGGGCAGAACAAAGTCATTTGAGGGACAGCAGACAACAGGTACACCACTGCATGAGGAGAACTCATGTGCAGACAAGATCAGTGAATGTTATGTTTAGTTTAAATCCTGCTGACTTTGTTTGATTTCAGTTTAAGTGTGGATTTTTATTTTCATTTTTGTGTGAATAATTTCATTGCAGATGTCTGTTCATAAAGCAGTATTTATCATGCATCAGCTGGTCTGATTAGTGTAGGTAGATCTGCAAACATAGCCCTTGAATTCATTGCATTGTCTGTTTTATTGTCAGAATGTAGGCTGGTGCTTCATTTGTCAGCTGAATGATAAGAAATACTGGAAAAACTTATTTGTGTTTCATTTGCTAATTGACATGTTCGGTAAACCCTATTGCAAACCACCGTTGTTTGCTGTGGTGCTCCATTTATCACGATGTGTAAAAATGGCCTTATTTATTGAACAAGATGAATAAAGACTGTTTCACATTCACAGTGGTGTTTGTCTTATTTTCTGATCTACTGAGAGATAAAATTATTTTACATTTAAAAGGCACACCAAATGAGGAACCCGAGTCCTTTCTCACTCTCACGAATGATTGTGAGATGTAAAATTTGAATAGATTGCATCCTCTATTTGGTGTTTCATGATGAAGGAAATAGTACATTAAAGTCATGATACTATGGAATGATATTAAAATGAAGACTTGCAGACATCAATTTTATTTTGAGAACGTAGAACCCTCTTTTATTGTGTACAAAAGTAAACAAACAGTAAGAATCCTCCTCCACGGCCAGAGTGAGCAACACCGCAAGTTGGAGGAACATCACCTCATATTCCGCTTGGGGAGTCTGCATCCTCTGGGCTTAAACATTGAATTTTCTCAATTCTGTTAACACTGGCTGCCTCCTCCCCTTCCCACCTCTCCCTCAGCCCTCGGGCCCTGGCATACCTTCTCTCTCTATCTCTCCCCCACCCAAGTCGCACTAGCTTCTCATTTTCACACTACAAACAGCTTACAATGGCTTGTTTCCTTTATCATCGATACTTTTTTGCATATCTTTCATTCATTGTTCTTTATCTCTCCACATCACCTTCTATATCTCTCATTTCCCTGATCCCTGACCAGTCTGAAGAAGGGTCTCGACCCGAAACGTCACCTATCGCCTTCGCTCCTTAGATGCTGCTGCACCCGCTGAGTTTCTCCAGCTTTTTGTGTAACCTTGGATTCTTAAAAAGGTGTTTAACTATCACCCACTACAAAATGTGGGAGTATGCAAAAAAAACGAAAACAAGCTCAAACAGGGAAACAACGGTATTAACATAAGGATAAGAATCTACAGCAAAGGGTAAACTTTACTACAGCCATGCCCCTGTGCCCCTCTCCCTTCATCCACAGGTGTTTGTTCCACGGAGACGGCAGTCTCCATATCCAGGTGTCTGGAAAAGAAGTAGGAAGTACATGTTAAAAGCTTTTTAGCAGACCATAAAAAGGTGCAGTTGGGTTATTTCAGATTTTACTGTAAACTTTATGAAAATGTATTATGTCTTTTAGGGCAAATCATGGACTATTCTTGCATCACATCACTCAAGGAAGATAATTAATTTAATGGCCTTATGCGGTTGTGAATGAAAATTATTTAAACTACAATCTAACACAAAATAATACGCTTCGTATTGTATACCTGTGCTGCCTGGTAATGTGGCTGTGCCCCGGTTGCAATGTGTGCTCCCTGTAGCCTCGCTGACAGTGTTTGAATTAGAGAATCATATATTAGTGGAACTCAATGCATTAAAAAATCTTACTGAGCACTTCAATGCCAAAGGACTACACTAATGGAAGCGTTCATCTGATTTTCAATACACATTGACAACAACACACATTAAATCATTGTGACAATCTCAATGGTTCAATGGTACAAAGGTTATTTTATTGGTCACATACACCAAATGGTGTAGTGAAATGCTTCTTCCAATGCAGCACAGAAACAAATTATACAGACATAACAATGATAAAGAGATTTAAACATAAAAGAACACCCCCCACAATGGTTCCCATTATGGGGGAAGGCACAATGTCCAATCCCCATCCCATGTCCACCCATAGTCAGGCCCATTGATGCCTCCGTGGTTACCTCCACTGAGGCCCGATGTTCCAGGCCATTCTCGCCGGGTGATGGTGCTCCGGCGTCGGGAGAACCCTCTCAGCGGCTTGGGACACCTGGAGCGGCTACTTCCTTACTGGGGACCACAGCTTCCGAAGCCAACAAGGCCGTGTCGGATGGAGCTCCACCACTGGGATGGAGGCTCCCGATGCTAAAGTTCAGCTCCACAGACCCGCGGCTCCGCAATGTTTTTTGTCAGCAGTCTTCAGCTCACCGGAGCTCCAGCGCGGTGACCCAGGCAAGGCATCGCCCGCTCTGTTCCGCGATAGCGCTCCAGCACTGCAGCGCTGCGCCGCCGCCAAAGCCGAGGTTCCGGACGGTCCTATGAGTATACGCCACTCCAGGCCCCGCTGGTAGGCCGCGAGGACAGGTCGAAGATGCAGCCCGGAGAAAAGCTGCCTCTCCGACCAGGTAGGGACCAGTTAAAGCAGTTTCCCCCCCACCCCTCACATAAACAAGAATAGACTACAAACAAACACTTTTTACACACTAAAAATAAAAGAAAGAAGTTAAAAAACAGACAGCTGCAGGCTGGGCAGCCATACCAACTGGACGGCACCCCCTATCAAATACATATATTAACTTCTCATATGAGAAGTAAAGATATTGAAGCCAAGCGATAACAGAAGTACATATAATTGAAATGGCATATTTACATTCTCGTGGTAGGCGATTTCATTAGTAAAGAGACGTTTTGTGAATGCCCACACGTTCCCTGTGGGATTGTTGGTCATCACTGAGGCCACACACTCACAGACTTTAAATACATGGTCGTATTGCGGTGTTGTTTCCCTGCGTGCATCACTCATCACTTGTATACCTTTTACAAGGTCAGTGAGCTGAAACATAAGAACCCATGTTAAGGGCGCAATGGTGGATGGATGGATGCATTGGTGAATGAGAATAGAAATGTGCTGACTTCTAACTCTATGTACTGACAACAGTCAAGTGGTCTTTAAAACCTCTCCCTTCATCATCCCCTCCAGGTGTGGTGCCGCCACTGTTGTTCTCCTGCAACATCTGCCTCCTGGATGCTGTTGGATGGGCACTCTCCAGAAGTTCATCCACCTCCTGCTCATTGGAGGTGGATGTGGAGGTGGTCAGTAGCACTAAGTTCCTGGGGGTGCAGATCACTAACAGTCTGACCTGGTCGAATAATATCTCATCAACAGTTAAGAGAGCACAGCAGTGGTTGCACTTTCTGCGCCGGATGAGAAGAGCTCACCTTCCCCCATCCCATCCTCAGCACTTTCTACAGGGGCACCATAGAGAGTATTTTGACCAGCTGTATCTCTGTCTGGTTTGGGGACTGTAAAGCCTCTGACTGGAAGTCCGTGCAGAGAGTGGTGAGGACAGCGGAAAAAATCATTGGGACCTCTCTCCCCTCAATCAGGGATATTGTGACCAAACGTTGCGTGTGTAAGGCCAGCAGTATTATAAAAGACCCCACACATCTCCATCACAGACTGTTCACTCTGCTGCCCTTGGGCAAAAGATATCGTAGCATAAGGAGCAGAACATCAAAGTTCTGCAACAGCTTCTTCCCACGAGCCATCAGACTCCTGAATGCCATGTAATGGGCTACCACCATTGTCTATTTATCCTTGTATCCTTTTTATCCATTTTATCCATGTTTATCCTTCTGTTAATTATCGTGTTGCACAGGGAGCCAAATGCAACGGAATTTTGTTTGGAACTGCATATATCGATGTATTTCTAAATGACAATAAAGTTTGTTTGACTTTGACTTGACTTGACTTTGACTGCTCTGTTGTTGATGCTGGAATCATTTTTACAATGTGTCCAGAGCCTCATGACTGTAACTATGACATGAGGCAACAGACAGGATTGGAGGATGGTGTGCTGCCTACCAGGTGCCAGGATCCAGGATGTCACGGACAGAGTGGAATAAATACTCAAGGGCGAAGGTGAACAGCCGGAAGTTGTTGTGCATGTTGGCACAAACGATTTCGGAAAGAAGGGGATGAATAGGGGATAAGCGTGACTTTAGAGAGCTCACAAAAATGCTGAAAAGCAGGACCTCCAGAGTGGTTATCTCCGGTTTGCTGGAAGCTGGAGGCCGCCAGCTCCACCATTAGGGCCTCAGCACAGACGGAGACGGAGTCGGGGGACACGACAAGAAAAGTCGCATCCCCCCGAAGGGAGAGACTAAAACCCCGTTTCTCCCACCCTCCCCCCCCCACACATACACAACCTAACAAACCAAAAATAATCCCTAAAAACAGGCACGAAGACAAAAATAAAATAAAAGACAGACGGACTGCAGGTGAGCCGCAGCTGCCAAGCAGCGCTGCCACTTCCGAAAAGTCCCTTGCGAGGGAAGACATAGGGAGTGACGAGGTAGAGTCACTGTGGATTGAGTTGAGGAATTGCGAAGGCAAAAAGGCACTAATTGGTGTTATCTAATAGTAGCCTGTGATGTGGGATTTCAATATGCAGGTGGACTGGGAAAATCAAGTTGGTTCAGGACCCCAAGAAAGAAAGTTTGTAGAGTGCCTCCGGGATGGATTCTTAGAGCAGCTTGTAATGGAGCCAACCAAAGAAAAGCAATTCTGGATTTAGTGTTGTCCAATGAATCAAATTTGATAAGAGAAAAGGAGGTAGTGATCATAATATAATTAGTTTTAATCTGTAATTTGAGAAGGAGAAGGTTAAATCCGAAATGGCCGTGATGCAGTTGAACAAAGGGGATTATGAAGGCATGACAGAGTAGCTGGCCAAGGTAGACTGGAAAGGGATCCTAGCAGAAATGACTGTGGAACAGCAATGGCAGGAATTTCTAGGCATAATCTGGAAGACGCAGGATCATTTCATTCCAAAAAGGAAGAAAGATTCTAAGGGAAGTAGGAGGCATCTATGGCTGACAAGAGAAGTTAGGTATAGAATAAAACTAAAAGAAAAGATGTATAACACAGCAAAGAGTAGCCGGAAGCCAGAGGGTTGGGAAACTTTCATAGGACAACAGAAGGAAACAAAACGGGCAATACGGGCTGAAAAGATGAAGTGCGAGGGGAAGCTGGCCAGGAATGAAAAGAAGGACAGTAAAACCTTATTTAGATATGTTAAGGAAGTAAGAATAGCAAAGTCAAATGTGGGGCCCTTGGGTGAAATTATTCTGGGGAACAAGGAAATGGCAGAGGAGTTGAACAGGTACTTCGGATCTGTCTTCACTAAGGAAGACACAAAGAATCTCCCAGAAGTACTGAAGGACCAAGGATCTAAGGGGATAGAGGAACTGAAAGAAATTGTCATTAGGCGAAAAAGTATTGTGTAGGCTAATGGGACTGAAGGTTGATAAATCCCCGGGGCCTGATGGACTGCATCCCAGGGTCCTCAGGGAGGTGGCTCTAGAAATAGCGGACGCATTGGTGATAATTTTCCAATGTTCAATAGATTCAGGATCAGTTCCTGTGGATTGGAGGATAGCTAACGTTATCCCACTTTTCAAGAAAGGAGCGAGAGAGAAAACGGGGAATTACAGACCAGTTAGCCTGATTTCGGTGGTGGGAAAGATGCTGGAGTCAATTATTAAAGAGGCAATAATGGAGCATTTGGATGGCAGTAAAAGGATTAGTCCAAGTCAGCATGGATTTATGAAAGGAAAATCATGCTTGACCAATCTTCTTGAATTGTTTGAGGATGTGACAAGTAAAATGGATGAAGGGGTGCCAGTGGATGTAGTGTATCTAGACTTTCAGAAAGCCTTTGGTAAGGTCCTGCACGCGAGACTGGTGACTAAAATTAGAGCACATAGTATTGGGGGTAGGGTGTTGACATGGATAGAAAATTGGTTGGCAGACCGGAAGCAAAGAGTAGGGGTGAACGGGTCCTTTTCAGAATGGCAGGACGTGGCGAGTGGAGTGCCGCAAGGCTCAGTGTTGGGGCCGCAATTGTTTACCATATATATAAATGATTTGGACGAGGGAATTAGGAGTAACACTAACAAGTTGGGTGGCAGTGTGAACTTTGATGAGGATGTTAGGAGGTTGCAGGGTGACCAGGTTAAGTGAGTGGGCAGATGTGTGGCAGATAAAGTATAATATAGATAAATGTGAGGTTATCCACTTTGGCAGCAAAAACAAGGGGGCAGATTATTATCTCAATGGGGTTAGGTTAGGTAAGGCGGAAGTACAGCGAGACCTGGGTGTCCTTGTACACCAGTCACTGAAAGTTGGCGTGCAGGTACAGCAGGCAGTGAAGAAAGCTAATGGAATGTAGATAAAAATGCTGAAGAAACTCGGCGGGTGCAGCAGCATCTATGGTGCAAAGGAAATAGGCAACCCTTGTTTTACACCCTAACGGGGGAGGGAGGGGAGGGGGGGAGGGGGGGTGGTGAGGGTGTTGGGGGGGGGGAGAAGAAAGGAGAAGTGAAGAGGAGGAGCCCGAGGGCTGAGGAAGAGCTGAAAAGGGGAGGAGACAACAGGGCTACCGGAAATTGGAGCAGTCAATGTTCATGCCACTAGGGTGCAGACTGCCCAAGCAGAATATGAGGTGCTGTTCCTCCAATTTCCGGTGTTTCTCACTCTGGCCGTGGAGGAGGCCCAGGACAGAGAGCTCAGATTTGGAATGGGAGAGGGAGATGAAGTGCTGAGCCACAGGGAGATCAGGTTGGTTAATGCGAACCGAGCGGAGGTGTTCTGCGAAACGATCACCAAGCCTACGCTTGGTCTCACTGATATAGATCAGCTGACATCTAGAGCAGCGGATGGAATAGATGAGGTTGGAGGAGGTGCAGGTGAATCTCTGTCGCACCGGGAACGACTGCTTGGGTCCTTGAATGGAGTCGAAGGGGGAGGTAAAGCGACAAGTGTAGCGTTTCATGCGGTTGCAAGGGAAAGTGCCCGGGGAGGGGGTGGTGCAGGAGGGAAGGGAAGAATTGACAAGGGAGTTACGGAGGGAGCGGTCTCTGCACAAAGCAGACAGGGGGGGAGATGGGAAGATGTGGCGAGTGGTGGGGTCACGTTGGAGGTGGCAAAAATGTTGGAGGACTATTTGTTGTATGTGACGGCTAGTGGGGTGAAAGGTGAGGACTAGGGGGACTCTGCCCTTGTTACGAGTGGGGGGATGGGGAGAGAGAGCAGTGTTACGGGGTATGGAGGAGACCCTGGTGCGAGCCTCATCTATAGTGGGGGAGGGGAACCCCCGTTCCCTGTAGAATGGGGACAATTCCGATGCCCTGGTGTGGAACACCTCATCCTGGGAGCAGATGCGACGTAGACGGAGGAATTGGGAGTTGGGCATGGAGTCCTTACAGGAAGCAGGGTGGGAAGAAGTGTAGTCTAGAGAGCCATGGGAGTCAGTGGGATTATAGTGGATGTCGGTCAAAAGTCTATCACCTGCGATGGAGATAGTGAGGTCAAGGAATGGTAGGGAAGTGTCGGCAATGGTCCAGGTGTATTTGAGTGCCGGATGGAAGTTAGTGGTGAAGCAGATGAAATCAGTCAGTTGTGTATGGGCGCAGAGGTGGCACCAAAGCAATCGTCGATGTAGCGGAGGTAGAGATCGGGGATGGGGCACCGGTACATTTTGAACAAGGATTGTTTAATGTACCCTACAAAGTGGCAGGCATAGCTGGGGCCCATGGGCGGGCCCATAGCTACGCCTTGTATTTGGAGGAAATGGGAGGAGTCAAATGAAAAGTTATTAAGGGTAAGGACCAGCTCCGCTAGGCGGAGGTGAGTATCTGTAGACGGGGATTGGTTGGTTCACCGGTCGAGGAAGAACCTGAGGGCTTTGAGACCCTCCTGGTGGGGGATGGAGGTGTAGGGTGACTGGACGTCCATGGTGAAGATGAGCGATGGGGGCCTAGAGAATGGAATGCCCGGAGACGACGGAGAGTGTCTGAGGTGACTTGAACATAGGTAGGGATTTAACCAAAGGGGATCGAATGCAGTCAAGGTATAGAAACATAGAAAATAGGTGCAGGAGGAGGCCATTCGGCCCTTCGAGCCAGCACCACCATTCATTGTGATCATGGCTGATTATCCGCTATCAATAACCCGTGCCTGCCTTTTCCCTATATCCCTTGACTCCATTAGCCCTTAGAGCTCTATCCCACCCTCTCTTAAATCCATCCAGTGATGTGGCCTGCACTGCCCTCTGTGGCAGGGAATTCCATAAATTCACAACTCTCGGGGTAAAAAAGTTTGTTTTTACCTCAGTCTTAAATAACCTCCCCTTTATTCTAAGTTCTGGACTCGCCCAACATTGAGAACATTTTTCCTGTATCTAGCTTGTCCAGTACTTTTGTCATTTTATATATTTCTATAAGAGATCCCCTCGTGAACCTACGCTGCACTGCCTGTGGTATGTGGAAATAAGTTCGGTAGGGCACGAACAGGCAGAGACAATGGGTCTACCAGGACAGTCAGGTTTGTGGATTTTGGGGAGAAGGTAAAATCGGGCCATGCGGGACTGGGGAATGATGAGGTTGGAGGCTCGGGGGGGGGGGGGGGGATCATCAATAGGGGGCGAGGACTCCTTCCCATGGAAGTACGCTGTGAGGCAGAGGCGACGGTAGAAGAGCTCCAAGTCGTGGTGGGCGCGGAACTCATTGAACTAATGGAACTCTTGTTACTTCATAACAAGAGGATTTCAGTATAGGAGTATAGAGGATCTTCTGCAGTTGTGTAGGGCTCTGTTAAGACCACATCTGGAGTATTGTGTACAGTTTTGGTCACCTAATTTGAGGAAGGAAGTCCTTGTGATTGAGGCAGGGCAGCGTAGGTTCACAAGATTGATCCCTGGGATGGCGGGACTGTCATATGAGGAAAGATTGAAAAGACTAGGCTTGTATTCACTGGAGTTTAGAAGGATGAGGGGTTTTCTTATAGAAACTTATAAAATTATAAAAGGACTGGACAAGCTAGATGCAGGAAAAATGTTCCCAATGTTGGGCGAGTCCAGAAACAGGGGCCACATCTTAGAATAAAGGGGAGGCCATTTAAGACTGAGGTGAGAAGAAACATTTTCACCCAGAGAGTTGTGAATTTGTGGAATTCCCTGCCACAGAGGGCAGTGGAGGCCAAAACACTGGATGGATTTAAGAGAGAGTTAGATAGAGCACTAGGGGTTAGTGGAGTCAAGGGATATGGGGAGAAGGCAGGCACGGGTTATTAATTGGGGACGATCAGCCATGATCACAATGATTGGCGCTGCTGGCTCAAAGGGCCAAATGGCCTCCTCATGCACCTATTTTCTATGTTTCTGTGTTACTTAATAAACAGACAATCACTTAGAAGCCATTGAGACCTTTGCGATTGAAGCCCTGTTTCAATTGCCTGCATTCCGCATATTTAATGTGGTCCTTCTTGAAGACAGAATTCAAAGTTGAAAACAAACAGCGGACAAGCAACACGTGTTAATTGCCTGTCCTCATGCATATTTACTTTTGGGGCTTTTGGAGCCAGGATTCAACCGTCAAACACATAACGTGTGAAAGTTGTCTGCAACCTTAAGTTTTGCAGCTGCAAACCTACTAGAAAAGTTTTATTTTATGCAAAATAAAGACCTTTTACATCAGTACTCTCAATTTTGCAATCATGGGACAAAATAAAATTGTTGGGCTGTTGATGACCAAATATATCAGAATGGACTCACATGTGCATCCTGGATAAACATAGTAACATAGAAAATAGGTGCAGGAGGAGGCCATTCACGTGCTGTCTGTATGAAGTTTGTACGTTCTCCCCATGACCTGCATGTTTTTTTTCCCACACTCCAATGATGTGCGGGTTTGTAGGTTAATTGCCTTTGGTAATTCAGTAATGGCAAACTGTCCCTAGTGTGTGGGATAGTGCTAGTGATAGATCGCTGGTCGGTATGGAATCGGTGGACTGAAGGGCCTGTTTCCGTGATGTATCTCTAAACTAAACTTATGTATGGGGAGATCGCTGGTCGGTACGGACACGTGCTGTCTCACTAAACTAAAAGGGTGTTCCATTAGAGGGAGAGCCTAGGACCATGGGGCACATCTTCAGAATTAAAAGATGTTCCTTTAGGAAGGAGATGAGTAGGAATTTCTTTAGCCAGAGTGTGGCAAATCTGTGGAATTCTTTGCCACAGATGGCGGTGGAGGCCAAGTCAGTGGATATAATTTAAGGCAGAGATAGATGGATTGTTGATTAGTGTGGGTGTCACAGGGTATGGGGAGAAGGCAGGAGAATGGGGTTAGGAGGGAGAGATAGGTCAGTCATGATGGAATGGTTCAGTGGACTCGATGGGCCGAATGGCATAATTCTGATTCTGTGTGTTATGGTTGTCTCTGACTTGAGGAAATGCAAGCAGCCACTTTATGCAAAGAGCAACGAGTGAACAGAGGGCAATTATTGGTAGACAAAAGTGCTGGAGAAACTCAGTGGGTGCAGCAGCATCCATGGAGCGAAGGAAATAGGCAAGGTTTCGGGCCGAAACCTTGCCTATTTCCTTCGCTCCATGGATGCTGCTGCACCCGCTGAGTTTCTCCAGCACTTTTGTCTACCTTCGATTTTCCAACATCTGCAGTTCCTTCTTAAACAGATGGCAATTATTGTCCCGCAGACAATTACTGCCCCCAGGTGGATATCATGATGTGTGCAACAACATTGAATGGTCACTGGTGGGTGAAGGGTTAATGTGGTAATTGGCTTGATAGAAGCTGATTAGGAAATTGTCAGCTGGTATACATGTCAGTGTATAAAAGGAGTTGAGGGAGTGTCTCTGAGTGCAGTGGTCTTGGATTGTGGATGGAAGCAGTACTTAGGGTAGAGGCAGGAGTCTCTCTTTGTGTCTGATGTGGATCTCCATCTCCAGGGCATAAGGTTGGTGAGAACATTGCAGCTCTCTCCTGAATTGTGTTTGCTTCTTTGATTAATTGTGCTGACTTTTCCTTTCACTTTTCCTTTCAATTGTGTCATTGAGGAGTCCAGGGTTTTTAATTTTTTTTCTGGTGTGAATGGAATTGTGCTGTTTCTGTGCTGTATCATTTAACTAAAAAGGGGTTTCCATTAATGGGAGAGTCTCAGACCAGAGTGCACAGTGTCAGAAATAAAAGAATGTATCTTTACTAAAGTGATGATCTCATGACTGAAATTGAATCTAGCTGATATAAAATGTAGAGACAAAGACCTGTAGATGCTGGTTTATAACCATATAACAATTACAGCATGGAAACTGGCCTTCTTGGCCCTTCCAGTCTGTGCTGACCATTTATTTTCCCCTAGTCCCATCTACCTGCACTCAGACCATACCCCTCCATTCCCTTCCTGTCCATATACCTATCCATATTATACCAAAGATGGACACATTGCTGGAGTAACTCAGTGGGTCAGGCAGCATCTCTGAAGAAACACAAGATTTTGGGATGGAACAGAAGAAGGGTTCTTACCTAAAATATCACCCATCCTTCTCCTCCAGAGATGCTGCCTGAGTTATTCCACCACTCTGTGAAATGTTACCTATCCATGTTCTCCACAGATGCTGCCTGACCTGCTGAGTTACTCCAGCACTCTGTGAAATGTCACCTATCCATGTTCTCCACAGATGCTGCCTGACCTGCACTCTGTGAAATGTCACCTATCTATGTTCTGCACAGATGCTGCCTGACCTGCTGAGTTATTCCAGCAATTTGTGTCTATATGCAATAAAATGTTGATCAGTGATAATTGTTAATGATTCAAGCACAATGTGGAACAAGGAGCTGGAACAGATGCAGGGATAATGGAGAATATTGGGTTGAAGGGACCTGAGGGGCATTCTTACTGTGAACAAAGTGACTTGGAAAAATAAGTTGTGGATTGGAGTAAGGATGTGTAAAATTCCGCAAAGAGCTGATCCAATATGTCTCCAATGTTTGGAGACCCTGGGAAAGGGTGTAGACAAGAGTTATGAACACATTGCCAAGAATTAGTTGTTGCTGCCAAGTCAAATCAGTACGTTGTTCACGTATCAGATGGACCAGCAGGATCACCACACAGTGGGAGTGTTGACCACAAATTGGAGCGACCAGTAAAACAAATTCACTGCACATTGGGAGTTGCTGTCTACAAATTAGATATAATTGTTCTCTTTACTGCAAAATGGTATGTTATTGCTTTGTGACGCGTTTCCTTTCCCCATAAAGCACCCATTGCCCTGATGCCAAAAAAAGCCCTGAAACCATGGAAGATTTGGGATGAAAATAGAGGAACTGCAAGTAGATCACAACAATCCTCCAGGTATTGCACAATCACAATACTTTCATTTCTCTGAATATCTTGTATATGACAAAGTTGACTTGCAGGTGCTGGTTTACAAAATCAGACACAAGTGTTGGAATAACTCAGCAGGTCAGGCAGGATGCCCATAGTAAAGAGTACAGGTTTGGTGGGGAACTTGGAGTTCACTGTTTGTGTACAGGTTGACGTCTGTAGTAAGAGTTACAGCATTGGGCAGCTCATTCAGGCAGTCACTGTTTGTGTGAAGTCTTGTCTTTGATATAGCTGGCATGTTGCTGTGCCAGTTTGATTATGAAAATAGTCAATGTATTCTTCTACCCTGTAGGATTCACTACTGCAGACACATTTTAATTTCACTGTACCTTAATTGGAATGGTAAACTGACCTTGAAACATTGGGCCTAGAGTTAATTTTTCCAGGCCCTGTCCATCCAGTGTTTGATATTTTTAGGTGAATGTAGAATCTTCTTGCCTTTTGCTCTTTTTTCCCTCTATAAATGAATGAATAGTTAATGAATTAATAGTTTATTTTGGTCATGCATTAAAAATAACCAAACTTTACAATCTGTGTGAATATGAACCAACACTGTATCCATTTCACACAGCATTCACATAATCAATGACTGAAAAAAGAATAGGCTGAAGATACAAAGCTTATTTTTGCCTATCCTATACAATCCATAAGATAACCCAGAATATTAGCATCACAAAGGAAAGAGAAAAAAAGTACTCAATTGTAAACCTTACTTATTTTACATTTTAATCATTTTGCGTTATAATCCTTAATTATTTTACATTTTAAGGCTTTTTTGAAACTCAAAAGAGCTACATGATTTCAACTCATCACTAACCCGTTCCATAATTTGACTCTCAAAACTGAGACTCATCTGATATTTTACATTGGTTCTCACTTTACATGTTTCAAAAATACCCAACCATCTTAAATTATAATGTCCTTCTCTTAATTAAAAATGCTTTTGAATACTAACAGGAAGGCTTTTATTCTTAACTCGGAAAAGCATTTCTAATGTCTTTATGTGCACAATATCCCAAAATTTTAAGGTACCGGACTTTATGAATAATGGATTTGTAGTTTCATGGTCAGAAGTTTTATGTATTCTAATAGCTTTTTCCTGAAGTTTAATTATAGGGTTTATATTTGTTTTAACTACATTTGGGTAAAATTATTATATGATAAACCAACGGGAAGAATATTAATAATATGTTGTCTCCAAAATTCCAATTATCACAGGGCAATAGGCAAGGATGTGTTTTATCGCCCCTGCTATTTTCCCTTATGATAGAGCCTCTGGCCGAAAGGATAAGAACACATCTGAATATTCAGGGATATAATACTAAGGACTCTAATAACAAAATTTCATTATACGTGGATGATATACTTTTATATATTAAAAATTCAGAAACGAGTATCCCGAATTTATTAAATGTAATAGAGGAATTTGGCTCCTTTTCTGGATATGGAATGATTTGGACTAAAAGTGAAATTGTCATTACAGCCCCAGAAAGCAAATCATCTATTTAAAATTTCCATTTAAAATTGCAACGGAAAAATTTATTTATTTATTCAAGTTACCAGAAGATACAAATCATTATTTAATGCTAATTGTAGTCATTTGTTAAATAAATTGAACACTCTGATCAAATCTTGGAAAACGCTCCCACTATCATTAATTGGCAGAATAAATGCTATAAAAATGATAGTGCTACCACAAATAACAAATTTATTTCAATCCATATAGTCCCATATAAAATTAGTAATAATAGTCTTTTTTTTTTAATATTTTGGTATTAGATCTAATACCAAAATATTTTTTTTAAAAACTAGACTTATTACTAATTTTATATGGGACTACAAAGCACATAGAATTACAGTAAATCATTTGTGTAAACCTACAGATGTAGGGGGACTTGTGCTGCCTTTTTTAAAAAATATTATTGAGCAGTGCATATTAAGAATATCATTTATTGGTTGGATTGTCCTTCTCAACAGATGGAATGGATATGAATGGAGAAAGAGGATTGTTTTCCTTACGATTTAGGAGCGATCCTCTTCTCCCCGATAAAATTGAATAATATTATATAAGAAGAATTCAATCATACACAATATAGTTCAAATTTGGAAACAAATAAAGTTAACTTTAAAATTAAACTTATCGTCATTATCACCAATAGTAAATAATCCGGTATTTAACCATCTGTTATGGATAAAACATATAGACAATGGGAAAGATTAGGAATTAAAAAGTTGGGTGACATGTATGAAATGGGAAATTTATTGCCTTTTCAACAACTTAAATCAAAATTTAATCTGAATAATAACCAAAACTTTAAATATTTACAGATATGTGACTTTATAAAAAAATATATACCAAGACTACAGAATATAACGATAGACCCACTGGAAGAAGCAATGAATATTAAGGCGGACTCTCAAAAATTAATATCATATCTATATGACAGTATTCTTAATAGAGAATTGCCATCAACAGAGGCAATTAGAGAAGACTGGGAAAAATAATTAATTACACAAATTTCTAAAGAACCATGGGAGAGGTATTTGATATATATACATAAATGTTCGATTAACACTAGACATAATTTAATTCAATTTAAAATATTACACAGATTATATTTTCAAAAGTTAGGTTGAATAAATGTTACTCAAATATTTCTCCCATCTGTGATAAATGTCTTTCTCAAAATGCCAATTTCACACATTCTTTTGATTCTTGCACAAAACTTCAAAGATTTGGGTGTGATATATTCACGTTTATTTAAGATAAAAATGGAACCTAGCATGGAAATGTTTATTTTTGGAGTAATAGGAGATGGAAACAAATTAAATATATCCCAAATCTAATTTTTTAATTATGGTTTAATAGCAGCAAAAAAACTCATACTCAAATTCTGGAAAAAGGCTACCATACCAGCACTCAAAATTGATTGGTACCAAGATTGGTAATATGTTGGAAACTGCCCATTCAGAAAAAATAATAGAAAAAAAAGACCAATTCTTAATGAGTTGGTCTCCATTTATTGACCGTGTGGATTCATGTAGTGCAACAGCATCGTAAAATTAAAAATTCTGGGTTTGAGTGAAAAATGATTAAGAATATTAAAAAAACATCGACTTGTGACGTGGGAGAATCACCTTTCTGCTTCACTTTCTCACATATTCCTTTCTTTACACCACACTCACTAGACTATTCTTTGCTCTTCACTACTTTCTTTCTCATTTTTTTTCCAAAAATAAAAAAGGAAGTTGTACAAAGAATGTTTCAATAATTCTGGAACTTGTAAAATGTAATGTACATCTAATAAATAATTTTTAAAAAAATCTACATTTCCCCAAACTTCAACACAATATGACATATATGGGGTACACAAAAGGCTGGAGAAACTCAGCGGGTACAGCAGCATCTAAGGAGATGGGTGACGTTTTGGGTCGAGACTCTTCTTCAGACTGTTTAGGGATCAGGGAAACGAGAGATATAGACAGTGATGTGGAGAGATAAAGAACAATTAATGAAAGATATGCAAAAAATGTATTAATGATAAAGGAAACGGGCCATTAAGCTGTTTGTAGTGTGAAAATGAGAAACTAGTGTGCCTTGGGTGGGGGTGAGATAGAGTGGGAATGCCAGGGCCCGACAGCTGAGGGAGAGGTGGGAAGGGGAGGAGGCAGCAAGGGTTAACAGAATTGAGAAAATTAAATGTTTAAGCCCAGAGGATGCAGACTCCCCAAGCGGAATATGAGGTGCTGTTCCTCCAACTTGCGGTGTTGCTCACTCTGGCCGTGAAGGAGGCCCAGGACCGAGAGGTCGAACATATATGGCATTGTAAGCGAGCAATACAATATATACAAAACACTTCTTATTCAACAGATCCTTTGTTTAGTAAAGAATAGCAATGGATTTGGTTAATTTCGGTTTGATGTATTCTATATGTGGCTTCCAACAAAGTTTATGATCTATAATCACTCCCAGTGATATTGTTTGATGTACTCTTTCAATTTCAACTCAATTTTATTCAATTTGATTTCACAATTAACCTTGTCACCACCAGAACACCATAAATGTTTTATTTTCATTTAGGGATAATGTTAATATCAAACTTTTTTTAGCACTATCAATTCTATCTGCTGTTTTCAATACTTTTATATCATTCCCTGAACAAAATACATTTGTATCATCTGCAAACGTAACAAACTTCAATGTATTGGATACTTTACAAATATAATTTAAATAAAGAGTGCCGAACCTTGTGATTCAGTATTATTAATTTTTACATGCTGAAACCTATTATTTCCCAACCAATTTTGTGTGAAGCCTATTGTACCATAACATTCCAATTTCTACAAAAGTAAGGAATGATTAATTGTGTCAAATGCTTTACGTAAATCAATAAATACACCCAGTGTGTAGTTTCTTATCTATTGCTGTTGCTATATTTTCTACAAAATCCATCACTGCTAAAGATGCCGATCGATTGCTCCTAAACCCATATTGATGATCACTCTAACTTGTATTTCTCAATGAAGTCATCAAGTCTATTCACAAATAGTGTTTCAAGTATTTTAGAAAATTGAGGTAGCAAAGACACAGGTCTATAATTTGATACAATATGTTTGTCACCATTTTTATAGATTGGAGCCACTGTAGCCATTTTCATTTTATAGGGAAAAACACCTTTTAAAAAGGATTTATTGGATATATAGGTAAAGGGCTCGAGGACACAATCAATTACTACTTTTATAAGTGTTACCATCAGTTGATTTTTTTTTATCCTTAACCTTCCTAGAAAGTAGTCAGAAAGTTTAATTTCCTTTGCCAAATTTGGGCCTACATTAACAAAGAAATCATTCAACTCATTAGCAATTTCCTCCGCATTTTGAATTATTATCATTTTTTACAAAATGTGTTGGAAAATCCATTTTACTACTATATTTAATTATGTCATTAAGAACACTCCCAAGTAGCCTTAAAAATTATTTTTGTGTTTTTGCAACATTTAATCATAATCATTTTTTTGTGATCTCATAATTAATGTCAGTCTGTTTTATTTTTTGTACTTGTCCTCCTTTTCCTTTGTTCGATATTTAATAAATTCCCTATGAATTCCCTATTTTTCTTTTTACAAGCTTTTTCCAACCCCTTTGTTAACCATGGTTTCGCCCTCTTTTATGGAATTGCGTCTATACTCTTTCAATGGACAATGTCGGTCATAAATTGTCAAGAATGTCTCTAAAAATGATTCATTAATATCATCTACATAAACTTCTTGCCAGTCATAATTCAAGAGTTCTGTCTTAAAAGCTATAATTGCCTCTGGTGATTTTATTCTAACCAAATTATTCTGTCTTTGTTCTGAATTTTGACTTATTGTTAATCTCCAACACTGTAAAAACAGGCAAATGATCACTTTTATCAGTCACTAATAGTCCACTTTATCTTCCCATCAATTACATTAATGAAAATATTATCAATCAATGTTAAACTATCCTTTGTTATTCTGCTAGGCTTTACAATTAACGGATAGAAACTCAAGCTAAACATAATATTAACACATTCTGTTGTTTTTGTATGATAATTATATTTCAATAAATCAATATTTAAGTCGCCACAAACCAAAATCACCTTATCATTATGTATCATATAATTCAGAAACCTTCTTATTAAATTGGTCAATACATGACCCCAGTGTTCTATAAATGCAACTAATATATTTTTGAATCTTTCCTATTTCAATATTAATTTAAATTGTTACACATTCCATCAAATTGTCAATAGCAGTTGTCATATCACCAATAACCTTACATTTAAGATCAGAAATCACAAATAAGGTCACACCACCTCTCCTTTTTTTAAATTAGTCTGAAGAAGGGTTTCAGCCCGAAACGTTACCTGGGTTTCAGCCCGAAACGTTACCTATCTCCTTCGCTCCATAGATGCTGCTGCACCCGCTGAGTTTCTCCAGCATTTTGTGTACCCTCCCCTTTTATTAACCCTGTTTTGCCAAAACATTTCATAGCCTTCTAATCCATTCGGTAGTTATTTACTATCACTCAGCCAAGTCTCTGATATATTGCTATTACGCTGAACTTTTGCTGAAACTGTTGAAGGTAATCTTTAATTTTGGAGACTCCTACTATTAAAGTGACTCACTGAAAACTTTCACATTTGCATTGAACTTGTCTTCAGAGTAATATTCATGTTAATGTTCTGGTAGAAGTGGATCTCTGGATCAATGTCATTTTCCAACACATAATGTTTGTGATCTTGAAAGTCAAAAGGCTTAAAGTCTGTATATTCACACATTATCTTATACCAGATTTGTCACTCGCAATGTTTCACCAGATTCCACCTCTCTACCAAAATGTTCCTCATTTTCACATCAAGTTCTCTTATGTCTATTACTTTAGCCTGTTCTGGTGTCCCATTCAGTCTTATTACCCTACAGTTCCTTGACCGTGTTCTGAATTTGCTTTTCCTCGTTCAGGATTCTGGCTTGTCTTGCAATTTCAGCATTTTTCTTTGAGATGCTCATTTACATAGACCCTTGTGCCCTTGAATTTTTTTGCAAGCTTTAGCACTTCAATTTTATGTTTTCTACTCACAAATCGAATGATGATGTTCGGCCTGTTGTCCTGTTGTCCTGTTTTTGAGATGTTGTATAACAAGCAGCTATATTTTTACTGTCTATAGGAATGTCTTTGCCATTGAAGAACTTAATGACTTGCTGTTCAAGTGAGTGTAATTCACCTCTTGGTGCCTCCTCACCCTCCTTATCACCGACAGTGATCCGTGCAATGGTGTCTCATATCACAAGGTCATCCATCCCTGTATACTGTTCCAAATCTTCTACTCTTCTTTCAAGATCTTCAATTTTCTTATCCTTTTCTTTGATCACAGTCTTCAGTTGTCGCACTTCATCAATTAAGTCAAGTAGGCTCATCGGTTATTTGGCCACCTTACTTAGTTCATCTGACATGAAGTTCAGAGATGTTTTAACCTCTTCCATTTCTTCTGCTAATTTCTTAGTAGCCATTTATTTGGTTAGTTATGAAAGTACAAAGAAATTCCAGGAAATCCAGTTCTGCTGATTCCAGGTGACCCAGTATTGCTGGTGTGTCAACACATTTCGGCACATGTCATGAAAAGTTCCCAAAACCTAAAAAATAACAGAAAATAGTCCTGCATATTGAAACTTTAAGAAAGTTACTGCATGGATGTCAAGCTTATCTAATCTAGTATTTGTGGAGATGGTATGAAGGTAAGGCCCTTGTTTAGACCCTCTTGTGATTTCAATGGGGAATAAATATTTGAGAAAGATTAACAGTGTCCTTTCCTAATTGCTTTGTGGTCATGTTCCTTGTATTTCAGGGGGCTAGAATGTTGAGCAGAAGTACTGGAGAAACTCCAGAGGGTCAGGCAGCATCTGTGGGGGAAATAGACAGATGGCATTTTGGGTTGGAAACCTTCACACTGGAGTAGGGAGAAAGATGGAAAGTTGGGGTGGGACAAAGCCTGGCATGTGGGGGTGGGTGATTGGAAGATGGATGGAATAAGTGACAAAGGCCAGAGGTGAAAGTGATAAAACATGTTGGGTAAAGGTGTGGAAGATGAAGCCAGAGGGAGGTTTACAGGTGAATGGGACATGGGAGAGGATAAAAAGGGAAATGTGACATGGAGGTGAGAAATCAGCACCCTGGTGATGGGAACCCCCTCTTTCCCTGCACCCCCCCCCCCCACCCTGGTGATGAGAACCCCCTCTTTCCCTGCACCCCACCTTGGTGTGAACACTTCCCTCAACACCTTGGTCACTCTGCTCCTTCCCTCTGTATGCTCACCTCCCAAACCAGTCTCATATTTTGCTCTATCCCCTTCCATCCGTATCCCTCCCTCCAGCTTTACGTTTCACTCTTTTCATCTGTTGCACCTTTTGTCTCCTTGTCACCCCTAGCCAATGTCACAACCCATCACCCTCTCCCCTGTATCTACTAATCACGTAACGGGCTTTGTCCTGCTCCCACCTCTTTCCCACTTTCTCTGCCCAACTCCATCAGTCTGAAAGGTTCCCAACAGGAAACGACAGCATCTGTCCATTCCCTTTGTGGTCGGGTAGATGGTGCCTGATCTGCCAAGTACCTCCAGCACTTTGTTTTGGACCAGGTTACATTCCCCGGTTAAAGTAATCCTAGTTGGCTGCTGTTGCAGGAAAAGTAGTTTAATGTTCATGACACTTGAAGTCTCATTACAAATTATCTATCCTGCCATTCACCCTACTGTAGTTTTGGAATTGGTCTAAATCTACATTTGGTTTGAGTGTGTTTGTTGCCAGAATCCATTTCCTCTCCTCTCTGCTCTTTTGTGAAGGTGACCAATTAGTGTTAGTTTCACTTCCACTTTCTCTGCTCTACTCCATCAGTCTGAAGAAGGATCCCAACCTGAAACATCTGTCCATTCCCTTGGCAGGCAGATGGTGCCTGACCCACTGAGTAGCTCCAGCACTTTGTTTTAGACCAGGTTACATCCCCTGGTTAAAGTAATCCTAGTTGCCTCCTGTTACAGGGAAAGTAGTTTAATGTTAATAACACTTGTTTTTAACTCATTACAATTAAGTAATCTTGCCCCTTCCATTCACCCAACTGTAGGTTTGTTTGGAATTGGTCTAAATCTATATTTGGTTTGGTGTGTTTGTGTCTGATGCCTGAATCCATTTCCTCTCCTCTCCTCATTTCTAAAGTGGTGACCAATTAGTGTTAGTTTCCACCAAGGATCTCCAAAGACTGGGTCCTCTGATGCTGGAAGAGTCTGCCAGAGTTAGACTGTCTTCCCCATTCTGCCAAATGTTGCATAAACTGGGCCAAATGTCACTACTATTCATTTACTTGTCTGTCTCATCTAATTCAAAGTATTTCTTTGTCAGTTAAAGTAGTATCTGGTTTGTCATGGTGCGTTTCTCCAGATATTTGAACTGCCTGTATGCTCCTATCTGTTTCTGTTTGTGCACAGGGTTTCAATGTCCATGGTAAAGGGCACAGTATCAGGGGCAGTGTCGGGGAGAACACTTCATGTGTCACGGTAAGTTTCACATTTAGAGACACAGCGCAGAAACAGGCCCTTTGGCCCATCGAGTCCGCATCGACCAGCGATCCCTGCACATTAACACTATCCTACACACACTAGGGACAATGTTACATTTATACCGAGTCAATTAACCTACAAACTTGCACGTCTTTGGATAGTAGGAGGAAAGTGAAGATCACTGAGAAAACCCACTTGGTCACTGATAGAACGTGCAAACTCTGTACAGAACCCGTGTCTCTGGCGCTGTAAGGCAACAACTCTACCGCTGTGCCACTGTGCTGCCCTTCAACAAAGCTGGCATGTTGCTGTGCCAGTGAATTACAGTAGTCAATGTATTCTGCTACCCTGTAGGGTTCACTACAATCCTTTAAATGGCTGATCCTTTTTCTCATGACATTTAATTTCAATTGGAATCTCTTCCTCTCTCGGTGTGAAGGAGGATGTCGACAGACAGGCAGGGGCTACCGGGGGGGACTTAAACAACGGTTGGGGGGAGGGACTCAAATAGAGAAAGCCAGTAGACAGGATCTGAGGCAGAGAAGGGAAGCACTTAGTCCCATCATGTAGGGGGAAAGAAGAAAAAATAAATAAACAGAGAATAAGAGGTGGTGGGTTTCCAGGGCAAAAATCAAAAGGAACCACTTGTCAACATAATTGTATAAGGAGTAAGAGTGAAAACAAGCCTGAAGGCTTTGTCTCAATGCAAGGAGCATTCGTAATAAGGTGGACGAGTAGAATGTGCAGATAGTTATTAATGACTATACTATAGTTGGGATCAAGGAGGCATGGCTCCAGGGTGACCAAGGCTGTGAACTGAACATCCATGGACATTCAATATTCAGGACGGATAGACAGAAAGGGAGGCGGGGTAGCGTTGCTGGTGAGTGGAGATTAATGCAATAGGAAAGAAGAACATTAGCTTGGAGGATGTGGAATCGATATGTGCAGAAAATGCTAGTGGGAGTTGTGTACAGGCCACCTAAACATTAGTAGTGGGGATGGCATCAAACAGGAAATTAGAAATGCATGCATCAAGGCTAAAACGGTTATAATGGGTGACTTCAATCTACATATAGATTGGGTGAATCAAATGGTCAGGGGTGCTGAGGAAGAGGATTTCTTGGAATGAATGCGGATAGTTTTCTAAACCAACATGTAGATGAACCAACGAGAGAGCAGGCTATTATAGACTGGGTATTGAATAATGAGGAAGGGTTAGTTAGCAGTCTTGTTGTGCGTGGCCCCTTGGGCAAGAGTGACCATAATATGGTTGAGTTCTTTATTAGGATGGAGAGTGACATAATTAAGTCAGAAACAAAGGTTTTGAACTTAAAGAAAGGTAACTATGAAGGTATGAGAAGTGAATTGGCCAAGACAGACTGGCAAGTGATTTTTAAAGGGTTGACGGTAGATATGCAATGCAAGGTATTTAAAGACTGCATGGATGAACTAGAACAATTGTTCATCCCAGTTTGGCAAAATAATAAATCGGGGCAGGTAGTGCATCCATGGATAACAAGGGAAATCAGGGATAGTATCAAAACAAAAGATGAAGCATACAAATTAGCCAGAAAAAGCAGCCTACCAGAGGACTGGGAGAATTTCAGAGTTCAGCAGAGGAGGACAAACGGCTTAATTAGGAAAGGGAAAATAGATTATGAAAGAACTTGCAGGGAACATAAAAACTGACTGCAAAAAACTGACTGCAATATGTAAAGAGATTAGTTAAAACAAATGTAGGTCCCTTGCAGTCAAACGTGTGAAATGATCATGGGGAACAAGGACATGGCAGACCAATTGAATAACTACTTTGGTTCTGTCTTCACTAAGGAAGACATAAATAATCTGACGTAAATAGCATTTTACCGGCATTCAAATAAGGTGGCAGAACTGCGTGAAATCCAGGTTAGCCGAGAAGTGGTGTTGGGTAAATTAAATGGATTAAAGGCCGATAAATCCCCAGGGCAGGATAGGCTGCATCCCACAGAGTACTCGAGGAAGTAGCCACAGAAATAGTGGATGCATTAGTAATAATTTTTCAAAACTGCTTAGATTCTGGAGTAGTTCCTGAGGATTGGAGGGTAGCTAATGTAACCCCACTTTTTAAAAAAGGAGTGAGAGAAAATGGGGACTTGCAGACCAGTTAGTTTAACATCGGTAATGGGAAACTGCTAGAGTCAGTTATTGAAGATGGGATAGCAGTACATTTGGGAAGTGGTGAAATCATTAGACAAAGTCAGCATGGATTTATGAAAGGTAAATCATGTCTGACGAATTTTTCAAGGATGTAACTAGCAGAGTTGATGGGGAGAACCAGTGGATGTGTTATATCTAGACTTTCAGAAGGCATTTGACAAGGTTCCACATAAGAGATTAGTATACAAACTTAAAGCACATGGTATTGGGGGTTGTGTATTGATGTGGATAGAGAACTGGCTGGCAAGACAGGAAGCAAAGGGTAGGAGTAAACGGGTCCTTTTCAGAATGGCAGGCAGTGACTAGTGGGGTACCGCAAGGCTCGGTGCTGAGACCCCAGCTATTTACAATATATATTCATGATTTGGATGAGGGAATTGAATGCAACACCTCCCAAGTTTGTGGATGACACTAAGCAGGGGGTTAGTTTTGGGTGTGAGGAGGATGCTAGGAGGCTGCAATGTGACTTGGATAGGTTGGGTGAGCGGACAAATGCATGGCAGATGCAGTATAATGTGGATAAATGTGAGGTTATTCACTTTGGTGGCAAAAACAGGAGGGTAGATTATTATCTTAATGGTGGCAAATTAGGAAAAGGGGAGATGCAACGCGACTTGGGTGTCATGGTACACCAATCATTGAAAGTAGGCATGCAGGTGCAGCAGGCAGTGAAGAAAGCAAACGGTATGTTAGCATTCATAGCAAAAGGATTTTTAGTATAGGAGCAGGGAGGTTCTACTGCAGTTGTACAGGGTTTTGGTGAGACCACACTTGGAGTATTGCATACAGTTTTGGTCTCCAAATCTGAGAAAAGACATTAGAAACATAGAAACATAGAAATTAGGTGCAGGAGTAGGCCATTGGGCCCTTCGAGCCTGCACCACCATTCAATATCGATGACTGCTCTGGTGTCGCCTCCTGCACCCACGCACAACTGACTGACTTCATCCATTTCACCACCAACTTCCATCCGGCACTCAAATACACTTGGACCATTTCTGACATTTCCCTACCATTCCTTGACCTCACCATCTCTATTGCAGGTGATAACACTCCTGACCGACATCCACTAAAAACCAACTGACTCCCACAGTTACCTGGACTACTCTTCCTCCCACCCTGCTTCCTGTAAGGACTCCATCCCCTATTCCCAATTCTTCCGTCTACGCCGCATCTGCTCCCAGGATGAGGTGTTCCACACCAGATCATCACAAATGTTCTCATTCTTTAGAGAACGTGGATTCCCCTCCCCTGCTAGAGATGAGGCTTGCACCAGGGTCTCCTCCATACCCCGCAACACTGCCCTTGTTGCGAGTGGGGGAATGGGGAGAGAGGGCAGAGTCCCCCTGGTCCTCACCTTTCACCCCACCAGCCGGCACATACAACACATAATCCTCCGCCAGTTTCGCCACCTCCAACGTGACCCCACCACTCACCACATCTTCCCATCTCCCCCCCCACCC
Source organism: Raja brachyura (assembly GCA_963514005.1). The sequence continues at coordinate 99,676 of OY740810.1, read as the reverse complement.
CACCCACCCCCCCCCCCCACCCCCCCACCCCTTCCCCGGGCACTTTCCCTTGAAACCACAAGAGATGCTACACTTGTCCCTTCACCTCCCCCCTCCACTCCTTTCAGGGACCCAAGCAGTCCTTCCTGGTCCGACAGAGGTTCACCTGCACCTCCTCCAACCTCATCTACTGCATCTGTTGCTCCAGATGCCAGCCGATCTATATCGGTGAGACCAAGCGGAGGCTTGATGATCGTTTTGCCGCTGCGCAATAACCAACCCGACCTCCCGGTGGCTCAGCACCTCAACTCCCCCTCCCATTCCGTATCCGACCTCTCGGTCCTGGGCCTCCTCCACGGCCAGAGTGAGCAACACCGCAAGTTGGCGAAACAGCACCTCATATTCCGCTTGGGGAGTCTGCATCCTCTGGGCTTAAACATTGAATGTTCTCAATTCTGTTAACCCTTGCTGCCTCCTCCCCTTCCCACCTCTCCCTCAGCCCTTGGGCCCTGGCATTCCCTCTCTCTCTCCCCCACCCAAGTTGCACTAGCTTCTCATTTTCACACTACAAACAGCTTGCAATGGCCTGTTTCCCTTATCATCGATACTTTTTTGCATATCTTTCTTTCATTGTTCTTTATCTCTCCACATCACTGTCTATATCTCTCATTTCCCTGATCCTTAGCCAGTGTGAATTCCTTTAGGACCAAGATGGGGAGAGTGGTGGGTCTCTGGAATTATCTGCCACAGAAGGTAGTTGAGACCAGTTCATTGATTATATTTAAGAGGGAGTTCGATGTGGCCCTTGTGGCTAAAGGGATCAGGGGGTATGGAGAGGAGGCAGGTACAGGATACTGAGTAGGATGATCAGCCATGATCATATTGAATGGCGGTGCATGGTCGAAGGGCCGAATGGCCTCTACTCCTGCACCTATTGTCTATGTTTCTATGACTTCAAATCACTAACGTGACATTGGTTTGTTTTGTATGTAACTTGGTCTGTGTGAATATGGTTATGGAGTTGGTACAAAGGTAAGGCTCCCATTTAGACCCTTCTCTTGGGCTTCAGTGTGGATGAAGGTTTGGGAAAGATTAACAACTGTTTTCTCTAAGTGGGCTTGGCCTCTCTCCACTTTGCCCTAACCCTAATTTAAAGACGACATTGCCTCTCGCCCTCGTTTGGGTTTATTCACTAAAGTTTTGGTCTGGGCCTACTTGAAGGAGTTTTAACAGGGAACACTGGTATGTACTTGTGTCTCTATTTAATAGTGAGTTTCTGCCTGTACCTGGGGCTGTTGGTCAGGGTGGGGACAGTGAGGGGGGATGTATGGGGGTGAGATATTGGTTCCACATGCCAATGTGGTGGATTTCCCCTCTGCCAGCATGATACCAATGATCACCGTCTCCTGTCAGCACTTGACTGGATGGCGCTGCCTTCTGTCTCTGGGCTTTGTGTGGTGTGTACTTGTGCTTGAGGAAATGGTGACCCGAAGACTCATCCAATATCAGGTCTTGGCTGGGGAATGGACACTTTGGTCTTGCCCAATGGATCATTACCTTTGTCCAAATCCACTTGCCTTCATTAGGCTCCCCACTTCCTTATTGTCTTGGCCTTCATCCTAACGTTATTTATTCTGGCTTTTGGCCATGTCATGGAACAAATAAACAGTGCTGGCAGAATTTGGTGGGTCTGGCAACATCTGTAGAGGAAATGGACAGATGACTTATCAGTTTGGAAACCTTCAGACTGGAGCAGTGGGTGAAGGGAAATGGGGCAAAGCTTGACAAGTGATTGGTGGATACAGGTGAGGGGATGATGGGCAGATGGTGGAGAAAAGGACAAAGGCTAGAGGTGAAAAGGTGGCAACATTCCAGAGGTGTGCAATGCAAAGCTGGAGCGAGGTATGCGGGTGTAATGGGATGGGTATACGGGTGTAATGGGACTAGAAGGGATAAAAGAGAATGTGATTTGGAGAAGGGGATGAGTGTACTGATGAAGGGACACCACCTCTTTCCCTACACTCCCCACCCTGGTGTGCACCTCACTCAACACTCCGGTCACCATCCTCCTTTTAATGCAACATCTCCAAATTTGCAGATGATACCAAGCTGGGGGGTATAGTTAGGTGTGAGGAGGATGCTTGGAGGCTGCAGGGTGATTTGGATAGGCTGAGTGAATGGGCAGATGCATGGCAGATGCAGTACAATGTGGATAAATGTGAGGTTATCCACTTTGGTGGCAAAAACATGAGGGTAGACTATTATCTGAATGGTGGCAGATTAGGTAAGGGGGAGATGCAACGAGACCTGGGTGTCATGGTACACCAGTCATTGAAAGTAGGCATGCAGGTGCAGCAGGCAGTGAAGAAAGCAAATGGTATGTTAGCATTCATAGCGAAAGGATTTGAGTATAGGAGCAGGGAGGTTCTACTGCAGTTGTACAGGGTTTTGGTGAGGCCACACCTGGAGTACTGCGTACAGTTTTGGTCTCCAAATCTGAGGAAAGACATCCTTGCCATAGAGGGGGTACAGAGAAGATTCACCAGACTGATTCCTGGGATGTCAGGACTTTCATATGAGGAAAGATTGGATAGACTCGGTTTGTACTCGATGGAATTTAGAAGATTGAGGGGGGATCTTATAGAAACCTACAAAATTCTTAAGGGGTTGGACAAGCTAGATGCTGGAAGATTGTTCCCGATGTTGGGGGAGTCCAGAACAAGGGGTCACAGTCTAAGGATAAGGGGGAATTCCTTTAGGACCGAAATGAGGAAAACATTCTTTACACAGAGAGTGGTGAGTCTCTGGAATTCTCTGCCACAGAAGGTAGTTGAGGCCAGTTCATTGGCTATATTTAAGAGGGCGTTAGATGTGGCACTTGTGGCTAAAGGGATCAGGGGGTATGGAGAGAAGGCAGGTACGGGATACTGAGTTGGATGATCAGCCATGATCATATTGAATGGCGGTGCAGGCTCGAAGGGCCGAATGGCCTACTCCTGCACCTATTTTCTATGTTTCTATGTTTCCCCTCTAATGTACGCTCATCCCCGTCTCACATTCCCATCTTCCCCAGATCCCTCTCTCTGGCTTTGCATGTCACACCTCTTGTCTGACACTTGTTGTCTTTTCACCTCTAGCCTTTGTCACTACTCTCCTATATGCTAATCAGCCCCCAACTGGATCCAGCATCACTCACCAGGCTTTATCCTGCTCTCATCTCGTTCCAGCTTTCTCCCAACTCCATCAGTCTGAAGAAAGATCCTGATCTGAAACATCTGTCCATTCCTTTGCAGTTGAGCAGATGGTGCCTGACCCACTGAGTACCTCCAGCACTGTTCCTGACCTAGTTATTCCTTGGTTAAAGTTATCCTAGGGAAAGTGAGTTTAATAGTCATGGCTCTTGGGTCTTATTACAATTTACTAATCCTGCCCCTTCCATTCACCCTACAGTAGTTCTTCAGAGTTGGTCTAAATCTATATTTGGTTTGGCGAGTGTCTGCGTTGCTGCAGTCTGTTTGCTTTCTTCTTTCATCTTCTGAATAATTTGTGTTTGTTTCCACCCAGGATCTCCAAGGACTGGACCTGTTCCGCTGGAAGTGTCTGCTGGGGTTAAACTCTCTTCCCGTTCTGCCAAATGTTGGCATAAGATGGAATAATTTTTTTTCCCCCCATTGCTGTTCTCCTGATACACGTCTCATTTTATTCAATGTTTTTGTCGGCTACAGTAGAGTCTGGTCTGTTGCGGTCGGGTTTCCTCTGATATTGTGATCTGCTGCACGCCCTGTAACGTTCCTGCAACTTTATCCAGTCTATCTGGATGTGATCTTCATGGAGATGGTGTGAAGGTAAGGCCCCTATTTCAACCCCTCTTTTGGTTTTAGTGGGGATAAGTTTTTGAAAGAATAACAATGGGGTTTCCTAATTATTTTTGGTCAAGGGTTTTATAATTCGGGTTGCTGGATCTTTAGCAATAAAAGCAGAGCTGGAGGAACTCGATCGGTCAGGCAGTATCTGTAAGCTGGCTTGGAGATTTGTAGGTTTATTGGTTTTAGTAAACTGTCCCTAGTGTCAGTGCTAGTGTACGGGGTAATTGCTGGATTGTGCAAACTCGGTGGGGCAGGCGGCCAGTTTCCACACCATCTCTATTTTTATTCACGATTCTTTCAATTCGGGGCACTGGAATCTTGAGCATAAACAACAGTGCTGGAGGAACTTGGTGGGTCAGGCAGCATCTGAAGATATGGACAAATGACTAATCTGGTCTGGAGCCTTCAGACTGAAATACGGGGAAGAGCTGGAAATGAGGTGGGGGTTGGGCACTGCCTGACAGGTGATGTGTGGATACAGGTGAGTGGGTGATAGGCAGATGGGTGGAGTAAGTGACAAAGGCTGAAGGTGAAAGTGATAAAATGTGTTGGATAAGGACAAGAACTGTGAAATGTAAAACCAGTGGGATGGGAAGGTAGAAGTGAAATATGGGACTGAGAGATGAGTGTACTTCCCTTCACCCCCTCAACACCCTGGTGTGCTAATTGACTGACTTAACTAATTAATTAACTCACTAAATAACTCACTAACTAACCAACTAACACTGGTCCTTTCCCTTCCACTGTACATTCATCTCTCAAACAGTCCCATATTTCCCTCTCTCCCTTCCACCAATATCTCTCCTAGTTTTATATTTCAGTTCTTACCTTATTTGGCATTTTGTCCCTTTCACCTTGGGCCTTTGGCACTCACTGCATCCATATGCTAATCGCGCCTCGCATGTGCCACCTATTTACTTGCTGGCTTTGTCCTGCGTGCCTCTGCCTCTTTTCACTCTCTTTCATCAGTCTGAGGAAGGTTGCTGACCTGAGATGTCATCTGTCCATTCCACTTGCAGTCAGGCAGATTGTGCCTGAACTGCTGAATGCCTCCAGCACTTTGTCTTTAGATAGAGCCATGTTCCCAGGTTAATGTAATTGTAGTTGGCTCCTGTTACAGGGAAAGTAGAGTTTAATATTTGATGTAATCATTTGACTGATTTGTACATCTTTGTCAGCTCTATCGGGATCTGGTCTTTCTGGAGAATACTTTAAGGTAAGGCCCGTTTCAAAACCTCTCTTGGGTTTCAGTGTTTGGGGGAAAGATTGGGCAGCACAGTGGTAGAGTTGCTGCCTCACAGCTCCAGAGACCTGGGTCAATCCTGACAACATGTTGTCTGTATAGTTTGTATGTTCCCCCTGTGACCATGTGGGTTTCCTCCAGATGTTCTGGCTTCCAACGCACCAAAGGCATTCAGATTTGGAGGTTAATTGGTTTTAGTAAAGTGTGTAGGATAGTGCTCGAGTATGGGGTGATTGCTGGATTGTGCTGACTTAGTGGACCAGAGGGCCTGTTTCCATGCTTTAGTCGGTCTTGGTGTATATATAATGTGAAGAAGGGTCCTGCTGTGATACGTCACCTATCCACGTTCTCCACAGATGCTGCCTGACCCCGAGTTACTCCAGCACTGTGAAACGTCACCTATCCACGTTCTCCACAGATGCTGCCTGACCCCCTGAGTTACTCCAGCACTCTGTGAAATGTCACCTATCCACGTTCTCCACAGATGCTGCCTGACCCACTGAGTTACTCCAGCACTCTGTGAAATGTCAGAGGAATAGATGGGCGTTTCTGTGGCCGCAAATGAGACTCCAGGATGGTATGTTGCCCCCCCTGTGCAAGGGTCAGGGATGGTGCTGAACGGCTGCATTCTGGAGGGGGAGGGTGAACAGCCAGTTGTCGTGGTGCATATTGGTACCAACGATATAGGTAAAAAAGAATGAGGTCCTACAAGGTGAATTTAGGGAGCTAGGAGATAAACTTAAAAGTAGGACCTCAAAGGTAATAATCTCTGGATTACTACCAGTACCATGGGCCAGCCAGAGTAGAAATAGGAGGATATTGCAGATGAATATGTGGCTTTAAAAATGGTGCAAGGGGGAGGGATTGAAATTTTTAGGGCACTGGAACCATTTCTGGGGGAGGTAGGACCAGTACAAACAGGACAGTCTGCACCTGGGCTGGAATGGAACCAATGTCCTTGGGGGAGTGTTTGCTAGTGTTGTCGGGGAGGATTTCAACAAATGTGGCAGGGGGATGGGCACAAGAGCCGAGAGGCAGGTGGGTGTAAAAAGAGGGTAGAAGCAATATGGAGCAAGGTGAAAAGTAAAAGTGGCAGGCAGACAAAACCAGGGTAAAAATCAAAAAGGGCCACTTTTCAACATAATTGCATAAGGGGTAAGAGTGTTGTAAAAACAAGCCTGAAGGCTTTGTGTCTCAATGCAAGGAGTATTTGTAATAAGGTGGATGAGTTGAACATGTAGATAGCTATTAATGATTATGATATAGTTGGGATCACGGAGACATGGCTCCAGGGTGACCAAGGCTGGGAGCTGAACATCCAGGGATATTCAATATTCAGGAGGGATAGACATAAAGGAAAAGGAGGTGGGATAGCGTTGCTGGTTAGAGGAGATTAACGCAATGGAAAGGAGGGACATTAGCTTGGAGCATGTGGAATCGGTATGGGTAGAGCTGTGAAACACAAGGGGCAGAAAACGCTAGTGGGAGTTGTGTACAGGCCACCTAACAGTAGTAGTGGAGTTGGGGATGGCATCAAACAGGAAATTAGAAATGCGAGCGACAAAGGTAAAACAGTTATAATGGGTGACTTCAATCTACATATAGATTGGGTGAATCAAATTGGCAGGGGTGCTGAGGAAGAGGATTTTTTGGAATGTATGCGGGATAGTTATCTAAATCAAATGTAGAGGAACCAACGAGAGAGCAGGCTATTTTAGACTGGGTTTTGAGTAATGAGGAAGGGGTAGTTAGCTTTCTTGTTGTACGTGGCCCCCTTGGGCAAGAGTGACCATAATATGGTGGAGTTCTTCATTAGGATGGAGAGTGACGTTGTTAATTCAGAAACAATGGTTCTGAACTTAAAGAAAGGTAACTTTTAGGGTATGAGACGTGAATTGGCCAAGATTGACTGGCAATCAATTCTAAAAGGGTTGACAGTGGATATGCAATGGAAGACATTTAAAGACTGCATGGATGAACTACAAAAATTGTTCATCCCAGTTTGGCAAAAGAATAAATCACTAAGGTAGTGCATCCGCGGATAACAAGGGAAATCAGGGATAGTATCAAAGCAAAGGATGATGCGTATAAAGTAGCCTGAAAAAGCAGCATACCAGAGGACTGCAAGAAATTCAGAGACCAGCAGAGGAGGACGAAGGGCTTAATTCCAAAAGGAAAAATAGATTATGAAAGAAAACTGGCAGGGAACATAAAAACTTGACTGCAAAGGTTTTTATAGATATGTGAAGAGAAAGAGATTAATTAAAACAAATGTAGGTCCCTTGCAGTCAGAAACAGGTGAGTTGATCATGGGGAACAAGGATATGGCGGACCAATTGAATAACTTCTTGGTTTTGTCTTCAATAATGAAGACATAAATAATCTGCCGGAAATAGCAGGGGACCACGGGTCAAAGGAGAAATTGAGTGAAATCCAAGTTAGTCGGGAAGTGGTGTTGGGTAAATTGAATGTATTAAAGGCTGATAAATCCCCAGTTAGAATCTGTTATTAAAGATGGGATAGCAGCACATTTGGAAAGTGGTGAAATCATTGGACAAAGGTAAATCATATCCGACGAATCTTGTGGAATTTTTCGAGGATGTAACTAGTAGCGTGGATAGGGGAGAACCAGTGGATGTGGTGTATCTGGACTTCCAGAAGGCTTTCGACAAGGTCCCACATAAGAGATTAGTATACAAACTTAAAGCATACGGCATTGGGGGTTCAGTATTGATGCGGATAGAGAACTGGCTGGCAAACAGGAAGCAAAGAGTAGGAGTAAACGGGTCCTTTTCACAATGGCAGGCAGTGACTAGTGGGGTACCACAAGGCTCAGTGCTGGGACCCCAGCTATTTACAATATATAGTTACGATCTGGATGAGGGATTGAAGGCAATATCTCCAAGTTTGTGGATGACACGAAGCTGGGGGGCAGTGTTAGCTGTGAGGAGGATGCTAGGAGACTGCAAGGTGACTTGGGACAGGCTGGGTGAGTGGGCAAATGTTTGGCAGATGCAGTATAATGTGGATAAATGTGAGGTTATCCACTTTGGTGGCAAAAACAGGAAAGCAGAATATCATCAAAATGGTGGAAAATTAGAAAAAGGGGAGATGCAGTGAGACCTGGGTGTCGTGGTACACCAGTCATTGTAGGCATGCAGGTGCAGCAGGCAGTGAAGAAAGCGAAGGGTATGTTAGCTTTCATAGCAAAAGGATTTGAGTATAGGGGCAGGTAGGTTCTACTTCAGTTGTACATGGTATTGGTGAGACCACACCTGGAGTATTGCGTGCAAATCTGAGGAAGGACATTATTGCCATACAGGGAGTACAGAGAAGGTTCACCAGACTGATTCCTGGGATGTCAGGACTGTCTTATGAACAAAGACTGCATAGACTTGGTTTACACTCTCCAGAATTTAGGAGATTGAGAGGAGATCTTATAGAAACTTACAAAATTCTTAAGGGGTTGGACAGGCTAGATGCAGGAAGATTGTTCCCGATGTTGGGGAGGTCCAGGACAAGGGGTCACAGCTGAAGGATAAGGGGGAATTCCTTTAGGACTGAGATGAGAAGGACTTTTTTCACACAGATTGGTGAGTCTCTGGAACTCTCTGCCACAGAAGGTAGTTGAGGCCAGTTCATTGGCTATATTTAAGACCGAGTTAGATGTGGCCCTTGTGGCTAAGGGGATCAGAGGGTATGGAGAGAAGGCAGGTACAGGATACTGAGTTGATTGATCAGGCATGATCATATTTAATGGCGGTGCATGCTCGAAGGGCCGAATGGCCTCTACTCCTGCACCTATTTTCTATGTCACCTATCCATGTTCTCCACAGATGCTGCCTGACCCGCGGAGTTACTCCAGCACTCTGAAACATCACCTATCCTTGTTCTCCACAGATGCAGGATAACCTGCTGAGTTACTCCAGCGCTGTCAATTATTTTTTGTAAACAAGCATCTGCAGTTCCTTGATTTTCATCCTAAATATTTCCTGGTTTCAGGGCTTTTACAAACTTTGGCATCTGGGCAATGGGTGCATTATGGGGAAAGGAAACTGGTCACAAAGCAATAAAGCCCCATTTTACAGAAAATAGAGCAATTATATGTAATTTGTAGACAGCACTCCCAATGTGCAGTGAATAACAGGTTGCCCCAATTTGTGGACAACACTCCCACCATGTGGTGATCCACTGTGCTGCAGATTCATCCAGTTTGTGGTCAACACTCCCCCCATGTGGTGATCCACTGCACTGCAGACCCATCCAGTTTTTGGGCAACATTCCCACCATGTGGTGATCCGCTGCACTGCAGACCCATCCAGTTTGTGGGCAACACTCCTACCATGTGGTGATCCGCTGCACTGCAGACCCATCCAGTTTGTGGTCAACACTCCCCCCATGTGGTGATCCACTGCACTGCAGACCCATCCAGTTTGTGGGCAACACTGCCACCGTGTGGTGATCCGCTGCACTGCAGACCCATCCAGTTTGTGGGCAACACTCCCACCATTTGGTGATCCACTGCACTGCAGACCCATCCAGTTTATGGGCAACACTCTCACCGTGTGGTGATCCGCTGCACTGCAGGTCCATCTGATATGTGGACAAAGTTCTAGTTTGACTCTGGTCGGGCAGCATCTCTGGAGAATGTAGACAGGAGTAGGAGTATCTTTTTTGTCAACACACTTACTGCATTGCACAGCATACTGGACAGTGAGGGATTTCTTTGTGGTGAATCTGTGGAATTAATTGCTACTGAAGAATGGCTGTCAATGGATATTTTTAAAGTGGAGATAGATTCTTGATTAGCAAGAGCGTCAAAGGTTACGGGGTCTAAATGGTCTCAACCCAAAACTTCACCTGTTCCTTATCACCAGAGATGCATCCTGACCCGCTGAGTTACTCCAGGTCGTTGTCTCACCATACATTTGGGTGCATCTACATTGTTAGTATCATAGAAAATAGGTGCAGGAGGAGGCCATTTGGCCCTTTGAGCCGTTCATTGTGATCATGGCTGATCGTCCGCTATCAACAATCCATTTCTTCAGTACTCTAGATTCTTCTCTCGTCCTTGATGCTCTTTAGCTCTGCACCTGGCCTTTCCCACCCCGATTCGGCAAATTTTGACTGAAGCTCTGGGAGGTTTGGGTTTTTCCAGGTATTTTTAACCACCTGGACACCACTGAATGTCTGTTTATATATAACATTTCAATGTCCACGTGAAGAGTACAGAATGTATTTACCTTGAGGACTAGAATCTTCTCGCCCAGGACTGTCCGACCAACTGAGTTACTCCCGCACTTTGTCTAATTGTAGAGAAGGATGTTGGAATATTTCAAATGTTAAAATGTTATGTTAATTTGATTTTTGAGCATTTGGCTGTCAACACAAAGTGGGCTGTCAACTTCACTATCAGAGAGACTGAATGCAGCAAACACCACGAAACCATGACTGTCGTTCAGGCCTCGCTACCTTCCCCGTGAATTCACACAGATCAGTTATCCTAGCGTATGTCCCTGGACCTGATAACGCATTTGCTGCGGAGCGCATTGCTGACTGTTTCAACAGAGCTGTCAATCAGAGCAGCGATCAGCCTGTCTTCCTGCTTGGGGATTTTAACAGATGCGATGTCACCACATTGCTTCCAAACTTGGAGCAGTATGTTACCACACCTACCAGACTTGACAGAACGCTGGATATGTGTTTCGGTAACATACCGGGAGCCTATGTCTCAAAGCCCCGCACACCACTTGGTCGCTCCGACCACAATGTCATTCTGCTGCTTCCAAAATACAGACAAAAATTAAAAACAGAAGATATACAAACAAAAACTATTCAAGTCTGGAATGATGACTCTGTCGATGCATTAAGGGGCTGCATGGAGATCACTGACTGGGAAATATTTTTCCAAAGCTGTGAGGGAGACCTAAATCTGCTGACAGACTCTATCTCCTCCTATTTGTCATTCTCTGTGGACGCTGTTATACCAACAAAACAGGTCAAGCTGTACCCCAATAACAAGCCTTGGGTTACCAAGGACCTGAAGCAGTGTCTTAACAACAAAAAAGTGGCATTCCTTCAGGGAGACAAACACAGAGTAAAACAGTATAATAGTGAGTTGAGAAGGAAGACCAGGCAGGCCACGCCACTACAAAAACAAAGTGGAGGAAAAATTCACCACTGGCAATGCAAGGGAGGCATGGCAGGGACTTAACACCATGATGGGCAGAGCCCAGAAACCGGCCCTGATCCAATGCTCTGACCCCGCCACATTTGCTGAGCAACTCAACATCTATTACAGCAGGTTTGACAGGCCACACCCCCAGAATGACTGGACCCTCACCAGCAGTCCATCAATCACAGTGGATAAAAGGAAGGTTACATCTATACTGGGCCACATCAACCCTCACAAAGCTTCTGGCCCAGACAGGCTCAGGGGCAAGGTGCTGAGGGAATGTTCAGCTGGGTGATGTCATCACTCAGCTATTCCAACATCTCCTTGACTCCAGCTGTGTCCCACGGATGTGGAAGGAGTCTACACTTATACCATTGCCGAAGAAATCTAACGCCAGGGAGATGAAGGACTTCAGACCGGTAGCACTCACATCCATTCTTTCCAAGTGTATGGAGAGGGTGGTAAGTGATCACCTCACTGCTATGGTGGTGGACAGGCTTGACCCACTCCAGTTCGCCTATAAGGCAAGGCGTGGTGTGGAGGATGCCTGTTTGACTCTCCTGGACACAGTTAGCAGACAGCTGGACTCCCCACACCCCAACACACGGATTTTATTTATGGATTTTTCTTCCGCTTTTAACACAGTCAACACAGTCACCCTCTGCAACCGCCTTCTGGATCTACAAGTCAACCCATCACTTATCCTGTGGATAAAAGACTTCCTGCAGGACCGGCCACAGCATGTGGTGGTAAATGGTTTTAAATCCAAGAACATGATTTTAAACACTGGTGTCCCCCAGGGTTGTGTTTTATCACCGATTTTATTTTCCATCTACACGAACAATGTAACAAACAATAACAGTGACATTCCCCTTTTTAAGTATGCAGACGATATGGCCCTGGTGGCCCACATCAAGGATCACACTTCTCTGGCTGCCTACTATCAGCAGGTTAACATCTTGATGCTGTGGATTAAAGAGAGCTCTCTGGAGCTTAACATCTCCAAGACCAAGGAGCTGTGTTGTGGGGGAAAGCAAACTCTTCCCCCCCAACCTCTCTTTGAACCTCTGAGGCTGAATGGGCAGACAGTCGAGCAGGTAGAGGCCTTTAGATACCTGGGCACAGAGATTGACACCCGCCTGTCCTTCTCCCAGCACACAGACTCTGTGTACAAGAAGGCACAGCAACGCCTGTTCCTGCTGAGGAAACTCAGGAGCTTTGATGTCAGACAGGACATTTTAACAGCTGTATATAAATCACTTATAGAATCTGTACTCGCCTTTAACATCACATCCTGGTTCACCCTTACCTCTGTCAAAGACAAATCAAAGCTTTCCCGGATCATCAATCAAGCAAGCAAAATAACTGGCAAAACTCAAATTCAATTGTCAGTACTTCACACCCAGGCAGTTAAAAGGAAAGCCAACCTCATTACACAGGATCCCACCCACCCCCTGCACAAGTCCTTCCAACTTCTGCCATCAGGCCGCCGATATAAAGTCCCCCTATCCAAGAAAAACACCCACAAAAACTCATTCATACCCATTGCCATAAATAGTTTAAATAATACATGATCAATGGACAAATTAACCCTGACGCACTGTCACTTTACACGTATCCACAACTTTCAACTTTTATCTTGTCTATTTTTACAGTTTCTAATCTTTATACTTGTTTTTAAGACCTATACACACTGAGTGTGCCCGCAGAAGGCTGTGTTGTATGATGACTGTTGTATATTGTCTTGTTGTATGTTGAGCCACGTCAAAGAAGATTTTCTGTTACGACAGACAATAAAGTTTTCTGAACTGAACTGAAGTCTTCCTGGATTTGGTCTTTATGGATGTCATATGAAGGTAAGGCACCTATTTCTAACCCTCTTCAGTTTAATGGTATAAACATGTTAAATTATTGATGGATTTTTCAATTGTTTTTTCTTCAACATCGAGGTGCTCGCAGTCTCTGGTAGAGACCGATGTTGGGAAGGTTATGGCTAGTTTGACTAGCCCTGATCCATGGTTGATGGCACGGCGCGAGCTGAGATTCAACAAACGCCCCCCCACCCCCCCCCCCGATGCAGGAGCCCTGACACGAAGGGCCCGAACGCTGGCAACGGGAGTGTGAGATCGTCCCGTCAACGAAAGGCTCAAGGCCCCAGACTGCGGGATGCCAAAGAAGGGAAGAGTTTGAACTTTGTGTTCTGTTGCTTTTTATTGCTATGTGTTTATGGTAAAGTAAATTCCTTGTGTTGCAAAGTACGCTTTTTTTGCAACACAAACCACCCCATGCTTGAATTATGAGTGAATACACAGTGCTAGAGGAATTTGGTGGGTTTGACAACCTCTGAAGAAATGGACAGATGACTAATCGGGTCGGGAGCTCTCCGTCTGAAATACGGGGGAGAGCTGGAAATGAGGTGGGGGTTAGGCACTGCCTGACTGGTGATGAGTGGAGTACAGGTGAGTGGGTAATGGGCAAATGGATGGAGTAAGTGCCAAAGGCTGAAGGTGATAAAACATGTTGGATAAGAACACAAGGACTGTGAAATGTAAAACCAGTGTCAGGTGGGGTTGGAAGGTAAAAGGGAAATATGAAAAGGACTTGAGAAATGAGCGTACTTCCCTTCACCCGCCCACGCACCCTGGTGTGCCAACTAAGTAATATCAACTAAGTAATATCAACGTTGGTTCTTTCCCTTCCTCTGTACGCTCATCTCTCAAACAGTCCCATATTCTCTGTATCTTTTCAAACCATATCTCCCCTAGTTTTATATTTCAGTTATCTCCTTATTTGGCATTTTGTCCCTTTCACCTTGAGCCTTTGGCACTGACTGCATCCATATGCTAATCATGCCTCGCATGTACCACCCATTTACTTGCTGGCTTTGTCCTGCATGCCTTTTCCCTCTTTTCACTCTTTCATCAGTCTGAGAAACATAGAAACATAGAAAATTGGTGCAGGAGTAGGCCATTCGGCCCTTCGAGCCTGCACCGCCATTCAATATGATCATGGCTGATCATTCAACCAACTAAGGAAGGTTGCTGACCTGAGATGTCATCTGAGAAAGACATCCTTGCCATAGAGGGGGTACAGAGAAGATTCACCAGACTGATTCCTGGGATGTCAGGACTTTCATATGAGGAAAGATTGGATAGACTCGGTTTGTACTCGATGGAATTTAGAAGATTGAGGGGGGATCTTATAGAAACCTACAAAATTCTTAAGGGGTTGGACAAGCTAGATGCTGGAAGATTGTTCCCGATGTTGGGGGAGTCCAGAACAAGGGGTCACAGTCTAAGGATAAGGGGGAATTCCTTTAGGACCGAAATGAGGAAAACATTCTTTACACAGAGAGTGGTGAGTCTCTGGAATTCTCTGCCACAGAAGGTAGTTGAGGCCAGTTCATTGGCTATATTTAAGAGGGCGTTAGATGTGGCACTTGTGGCTAAAGGGATCAGGGGGTATGGAGAGAAGGCAGGTACGGGATACTGAGTTGGATGATCAGCCATGATCACATTGAATGGCGGTGCAGGCTCGAAGGGCCGAATGGCCTACTCCTGCACCTATTTTCTATGTTTCTATGTTTCTATGTCCATTCCACTTGCAGTTGGGAATATTGTGCCTGAACTGCTGAGTGCCTCCTGTACTTTGTCTTTGGACAGAGCCATGTTCCCTTGTTGTAGTTGGCTCCTGTTATAGGGAAAGTAGTTTAATATTTTTGACTGAAGCTCTGGGGGGGTTGGCTTTCCAGGTATTTTTAACCATCTGGACACCACTGAATGTTTGTTTATCCATGTGGAGATTAAGGCGTTGGGCAACAAGGTTGGGAGAACACTTGTGAAATATAATGGGTATTTGATGTAACTGTAGTGTTGCTGTGCTTGTAAATTGTGTCAGTGCTGGAGCAACTCGATGGGTGCAGCAACAACGCTGGAACATGGATTGGTAATTCTCGGTTGGGACTCTTCAGACCTTAAACTCTTAAGGTAGTCTAAATATATTTGACGTTGGAACATTTCAAACATTAAAATTTAATGTTAATTTGATTTTTCATCATCAAGTCTTCCTGGATTTGGTCTTTATGGGTGTTATAGGAAGATAAGGTATCTATTTCTAACCCTCTTCAGTTTAATGGAATAAATGTGTTAAATTATGGATAGATTTTCCAAATTTGTTTCTTCAACATCCAGGAGCTCGCAGTCTCTGCTAGAGACCGATGTCGGGAAGCTCCAGAGAGCACAAGATTCGACTAGACCCCGAGTTAGCTGGTGTTAAACCCCCCCCCCACCACCCCGATACAGGACACCGGCTATGGGAGTTGAGATTGTAGCGTCAATGGGAGGCCAAGAAGGGAACTAACCCTAGTTTGAACTTTCTTTGCAACACAAGCCACCCCATGCTTGAATCGTGAGTGAATACACAGTGCTGGAGGAACTTGGTGGGTTTGACGATCTCTGAAGAAATGGCCAGATGACTAATCTGGTCGGGAGCTCTCAGTCTGAAATGCAGGGGAGAGCTGGAAATGAGGTGGGGGTTGGGTTCTGCCGGACCGGTGATGGATGAATTACAGGTGAGTGGGTGATGGGCAAATTGATGGAGTAAGTGCCAGAGGCTGAAAGGTGGAAGTGATAAAACATGTTGGATAAGGACAAGAACTGTGAAATGTAAAACCAGGGTGAGGTGAGGTTGGAATTTAAAAGGGAAATATGGACAAGAGATGAGCGTACTTCCCTTAACTAAATAATAACAACTAAATATTAATAACTAAATGATGCAACTAAATAATAATACCAACATAATAATAATTACATAACTTAATAATAACAACTAAATAACAACTACTAACTAGTCATTTCTTGTATGCTCGTCTCTCAAACAGTCCCATATTCCCTCTTTCCCTTCCACCTATATCTCTCCTAGTTTCATATTTAAGTTCTCTCCTTATTTGGCTTTTTGTCCCTTTCACCTTGAGCCCTTGGCACCTATTTACTTGCTGGCTTTGTCCTGCGTGCCTTTGCCTCTTTTCACTCTCATCAGTCTGAGGAAGGTTGCTGACGATGTCATCTGTCCATTTAACTTGCAGCAGTCAAGCAGATTGTGCCTGAACTGCTGAATGCTTCCAGCACTTTCTTTGGACAGAGCCATGTTCCCTTGTTGTAGTTGGCTCCTGTTACAGGGAAAGTAGAGTTATTTGTTTTGACTGAAGCTCTGGGGGGGTTGTGTTTTTCCAGGTATTTTTAACTATCTGGACACCACTGAATGTTTATTTATCTAACATTTAAATGTCCACGTGGAGAGTAAGGCGTCGGGCAACAAGGTTGGGAGAACACTTGTGAAATATAATGGGTATTTGATGTAACTGGGGTCTTGCTGAGCTTGTAAATTGTGTCAGTGCTGCAGCAACTCGATGGGTGCAGCAACATCTCTGTAGAACATGGATTGGTAATTCTGGGTTGGGACTCTGCAGACCTTAAAGTCTTAAGGTAGTTTAAGTATATTTGACTACATTAATATTGGTCCAACCTGTAGGAGTCCTGACTGCAGAGACACAATTGGCCTGGTTGGAGATGCATCTCCAGGCATTGTCCAAGTGTTTTTACCTTGAACTAGAATCTTCTCACCCAGGATTGTCTGACCCACTGAGTTACTCCTGCACTTTGTTTAATTGTAGAGAATGAAGTTGGAACATTTCAAACATTAAAATATTATGTTAGGGTTGGGAATTTTCAGCATCAAGTCTTCCTTGATTTTGTCCTTATGGATGCATTTCTAATCCTCTTCAGTTTAATGGGATAAATGTGTTAAATTATTGATTCATTTTCCAAATTTGTTTCATCAACATCGAGGAGCTCGCAGTCTCTGGTAGAGGCCGATGTTGGGAAGCTCCAAAGAACGCAAAAGGTTCGACTAGACCCCGAGTGAGCTAGGATTCAACCCCCTGATGCAGGACCCCCGACCGCCGGCTATGGGAGTCGAGATCGTACCATCAACGGGAGGCCAAAAAGGGAAGAGTTTGAACTTTGTGTTGTGTTGCTTTTTATTGGTAAATGAAATTCCTCGTGTTGCAAAGCATACTTTTTTGCAACACGAGCCACCCCATGCATGAATTGTGAGTGAATTCACAGTGCTGGAGGAACTTGGTGGGTTTGACAACCTCTGAAGAAAAGGAGATGACTAATTGGGTCGGGAGCTCTGTCTGAAATACGGGGGAGAGCTGGAAGTGAGGTGGGGGTTGAGCACTGCCTGACAGGTGATGGGTGGATTACAGGTGAGTGGGTGAAGGGCAAATGGGTGGAGTAAGTGCCAAAGGCTGAAGGTGGAATCATAAAACATGTTGGATAAGGACAAGAACTGAAATGTAAAACCAGGGGTGAGGTGGGGTTGGAAGGTAAAAGGGAAATATGGGACAAGGAGTTGAGAGATGAGTGTACTTCCCTTCATTAACTAAGTAAACTCAATAATAATAATAATAATAATATAAAAACAACTAAATAATTATTTAAAAAAAAACTAGGTTAGGGTTACTTAACCCTAATAACTAAAGAACAACGTAATAGTAATTCAATAATAACGAAATAATAATAACATAATAATAATAAAATAACAACTAAATATTAAGTACTAAATAACAACTACTAACTAGTTCTTTCTTGTACGCTTGTCTCTCAAACAGTCCTATATTCCCTCTTTACCTTCCACCAATATCTCTCCTAGTTTCATTTTTCAGTAATCTCCTTATTTTGAATTTTGCTCCTTTCACCTTGAGCCTTTGGCACTCACTGCATCCATGTGCTAATCACGCCTCACATGTACCACCTATTTACTTGCTGGCTTTGTCCTGCGTGCCTCTGCCTCTTTTCACTCTCTTTCATCAGTCTGAGGAAGGTTGCTGACCTGAGATGTCATCTGTCCATTCCACTTGCAGTCAGGCAGATTGTGCCGGAACTGCTGAATGCATCCAGCACTTTGTCTTTGGATAGAGTCATGTTCCCTTGTTGTAGTTGGCTTGTATTACAGGGAAAGTAGAGTTTAATATTTTTGACTGAAACTCTGGGGGGGGGTTGGATTTTTCCAGGTATTTTCAACCATCTGGACACCACTAAATGTTTACATCTAACGTTTAAATGTCCATGTGATGGGTAAGGCATTGGGCAACAAGGTTGGGAGAACACTTGTGAAATATAATGGGTATTTGATGTAACTGGGGTGTTGCTGTGCTTGTAAATTGTGACAGTGCTGGAACAACTCGATGGGTGCAGCAACATCGCTGGAGAACATGGATTGGTAATTCTGGGTTGGGACTCTTCAGACCTTAAACTGTTAAGGTAGTTTAAATATATTTGACTACATTAATATTGGTCCAACCTGTAGGAGTCCTGACTGCAGGGCCACAATGGTCCTGGTTGGAGATGCATCTCCAGGCATTGTCCAAGTTTTTTTACCTTGAGAACTAGAATCTTCTCACGCAGGATTGTCCGACCCACTGAGTTACTCCTGCACTTTGTCTAATTGTAGGGAATGAAGTTGGAACATTTCAAACATTAAAATGTTATGTTAATTTGATTTTTTTAGCATCGAGTCTTCCTGGATTTGGTCTTTATGGATGTTATAGAAAGATAAGGTATGTATATCTAACCCTCTTCAGTTTAATGGGATAAATGTGTTAAATTATTGATTGATTTTCCAAATTTGTTTCAACATCGAGGAGCTCACAGTCTCTGGTAGAGACTGATGCCGGAAAGCTCAAAAGAACGCAAAAGGTTCGACTAGACCCCGAGTGAGCTGGGATTCACCCACCGATGCAGGACCCCCGACCGCCGGTTGCGGGAGTCGAGATTGTCCCGTCAACAGGAGGCCAAAAAGGGAAGAGTTTGAACTTTGTGTTTTGCTTTTTATTGGTATGAGTGTATGGTAAATGAAATTTTTTTTTTTTGTCTAGCAAAGCATACTTTTTTTGCAACATGAGCCACCCCATGCTTGAATCGTGAGTGAATACACAGTGCTGGAGGAACTTGATAGGTTAGACAACCTCTGAAGAAATGGACAGATGACTAATCGGGTCGGGAGCTCTCAGTCTGAAATACGGGGGGGAGAGGGAAACCCCGTGAGGAAATGAGGTCGGGGTTGGGCACTGCCTGACAGGTGATGGGTGGATTACAGGTGAGTGGGTGATGGGCAAATGGATGGAGTAAGTGCCAAAGGCTGACGGTGGAAGTGATCAAACATGTTGGATAAGGACAGGAATTGAAATGTAAAACCAGGGTCAGGTGGAGTTGGAAGGTAAAAGGGAAATATGGGACAAGGAGTTGAGAGATGAGCATACTTCCCTTCATTAACTAAGTAAAAACTAAATAATAATTAAATAAAAACAACTAAATAATAACTAAATAATAATAAAAAATAAATAATAAATAATAACTAGGTTAGGGTTACCTAACAATAATAACTAAATAATAGTCCTTTCTTGTACACTCATTTCTCAGTCCCATATTTCCCTCTTTCCCATTCCACCCATATCTCCCCTAGTTTCATATTTCTGTTATCTCCTTATTTGGCATTTTGTTCCTTTCACCTTGATCCTTTGGCACTCACTCCATCCATATGCTAATCATGCCTCACATGTACCACCTATTTACTTGCTGGCTTTGTCCTGCATGCCTCGGCCACTTTTCACTCTTTCATCAGTCTGAGGAAGGTTGCTGACCTGAGATGTCATCTGTCCATTTCACTTGCAGTCAGGCAGATTGTGCCTGAACTGCTGAATGCCTCCAGCACTTTGTCTTTGGACAGAGCCATGTTCCCTTGTTGTAGTTGGCTCCTGTTACAGGGAAAGTTAATATTTTTGACTGAAACTCTGGGGGGTTGGGTTTTTCCAGGTATTTTTAACCATCTGGACACCACTGAATGTTTGTTTATATTTAACATTTAAATGTCCACATGGAGAGTAAGGCATCTGGCAACAAGGTTGGGAAAACACTTGTGAAATATAATGGGTATTTGATGTAACTGGGGTGTTGCTGTGCTTGTGAATTGTGTCAGTGCTGGAACAACTCAATGGGTGCAGCAATATCGCTGGAGAACATGGATTGGTAATTCTGGGTTGGGACTCTTCAGATGTTTAAATATTTGACTACATTAATATTGGTCCAACCTGTAGGAGTCCTGACTGCAGAGACACAATGGTCCTGGTCGGAGATGCATCTCCAGGCATTGTCCACGTGTCACAAGTGTTTTTAACTTGAGGACTAGAATCTTCTCGCCCAGGATTGTCCGACCCACTGAGTTACTCCTGCACTTTGTCTAATTGTAGAGAAGAAATTTGGAACATTTCAAACATTAAAATGTTATGTTAATTTGATTTTTCAGCATTGAGTCTTCTAGGATTTGGTCTTTATGGATGTTATAGAAAGATAAGGTATGTATATCTAACCCTCTTCAGTTTAATGGGATAAATGTGTTAAATTATTGATTGATTTTCCAAATGTGTGTCTTCAACATCGAGGAGCTCACAGTCCCTGGTAGAGACCGATGTCGGGAAGCTACAAAGAACGCCAAAGATTCGACTAGACTCCGCGTGAGCTGGGATTCACCCCCGATGCAGGACTCCCGACCGCTGGCTACGGGAGTCGAGATCGTCCCGTCAACGGGAGGCCAAAAAGAGAAGAGTTTGTACTTTGCTTTTTATTGGTATGAGTGTATGGTAAATGAAATTCCTCGTGTTGCAAAGCATAATTTTTTTTGCAACACGAGCCACCCCATGCTTGAATCGTTAGTGAATACACAGTGCTGGAGGAACTTGGTGGGTTTGACAACCTCTGAAGAAATGGACAGATGATTAATCGGGTCGGGAGCTCTCGGTCTAAAATACGGGGGAGAGCTGGAAATGAGGTGGGGGTTGGGCACTGCCTGACAGGTGATGGGGTGGATTTCAGGTGAGTGGGTGATGCGCAAATGGATGGAGTAAGTGCCAGAAGGCTGAAGGTGGAAGTGATAAAACATGTTGGATAAGGACAGGAACTGAAATGTAAAACCAGTGTGAGGTGGGGTTGGAAGGTAAAAGGGAAATATGGGACAAGGAGTTGAGAGATGAGCATACTTCCCTTCATTAAGTAAGTAATAACTAAATAGTAATAACTAAATAACAATAACGAAAGAGTAATAACTATGGTACCACTAAATGGTACCACTAAATGGTACCACTAAATGGGTCCTTTCTTGTACGCTCATCTCTCAAACAGTCCCATATTCCCTCTTTCCCTTCCACCCATATCTCTCCTAGTTTCATATTTCAGTTCTGTCCTTACTTGGCATTTTGTTCCTTTCACCTTGAGCCTTTGGCACTCACTCCATCCATATGCTAATCACGCCTCACATGTACCACCTATTTACTTGCTGGCGTTGTCCTGCGTGCCTCTGCCACTTTTCACGCTCATCAGTCTGAGGAAGGTTCCTGACCTGAGATGTCATCTCTCCAATCCACTTGCAGTCAGGCAGATTGTGCCTGAACTGCTGAATGCCTCCAGCACTTTGTCTTTGGACAGAGCCACGTTTCCTGGTTGTAGTTGGCTCCTGTTACAGGGAAAGTAGAGTTTAATATTTTTGACTGAAGCTCAGGGGGGGTTGGGTTTTTCCAGGTATTTTTAACCATCTGGTCACCACTGAATGTTTTTTTATATCTAGCGTTTAAATGTCCAAGTGGAGTGAGGCATCGGGCAACAAGGTTGGGAGAGCACTTGTGAAAGATAGTGGGTATTTGATGTAACTGGGGTGTTGCTGTGCTTGTAAATTGTGTCAGTGCTGGTGCAGCAACATCGCTGAAGAACATGGATTGGTAATTCTGGGTTGGGCTCTTCAGACCGTAAACTCTTAAGGTAGTCTAAATATATTTGTCTACATTAAGTGTTAAAGAAGGAGCGAAGGAGATGGGTGACGTTTCGGGTCTTTGACTGATCAGGGAAACGAGAGATAGACGGTGATGTGGAGAGATAAAGAACAATGAAAGATATGCAAAAAAGTATCGATGATAAAGGAAACGGGCCATTGTAAGCTGTTTGTAGTGTGAAAATGAGAAGCTAGTGCGACTTGGGTGGGGGAGAGAGAGAGAAGGAATGCCAGGGCCTGAGGGAGAGGTGGGAAGGGGAGGAGGCAGAAAATTCAATGTTTAAGCCCAGAGGATGCAGACTCCCCAAGCGGAATATGAAGTGCTGTTCCTCCAACTTGCGGTGTTGCTCACTCTGGCCCTGGAGGAGGCCCAGGACCGAGAGGTCGAACACGGAATGGGAAGGTGAGTTGATGTGCTGAGGTTGGGTTGGTTATTGCGGACCGAGCGGAAGTGTTCGGCGAAACGATCGCCAAGCCTCCGCTTGGTCTCGCCAATATAGATCGGCTGCAATCTGGAGCAACGGATGCAGTAGATGAGGTTGGAGGAGGTGCAGGTGAACCTCTGTTGGACCTGGAAGGACTGCTTGGGTCCCTGAAAGGAGTGGATGGGGGAGGTGACGGGACAAGTGTAGCATCTCTTGCGGTTGCAAGTGAAAGTGCCCGGGGAAGGGGTGGAGCAGGAGGGAAGGGAAGAATTGACGAGGGAGTTGCGGAGGGAGCGGTCTTTGCGGAAGGCAGACGGGGGGGGGAGATGGGAAAATGTGGCGAGTGGAGGGGTCATGCTGGAGGTGGCAAAACTGGCGGAGGACTATCTGTTGTGTGCCAGCTGGTGGGGTGAGTAAGGTGAGGACCAGGGGACTCTGCCGTTGTTGTGAGTGGGGGAATGGGGAGAGAGGGCAGTGTTGTGGGGTATGGAGGAGACCCTGGTGCGAGCCTCATCTATAGTGGGGGAGATGAATCCCCGTTCTCTGAAGAATAAGGACATTTGTGATGACTTGGTGTGGAACACCTCATCCTGGGAGCAGATGCGGCGTAGACGGAGGAATAGGGGATGGGAGTCCTTACAGGAAGCAGGGTGGGAGGAAGAGTAGTCCAGGTAGCTTCGACTACATTAATATTGGTCCACCCTGTAGGAGTCCTGACTGCAGGGGCACAATGGTCCAGGTTTGAGATGCATCTCCAGGCATTGTTCACGTGTCCCAAGTATTTTTAACTTGAGAACTAGAATCTTCTCACCCAGGATTGTCCGACCCATTGAGTTACTCCTGCACTTTATCCAATTGTAGAGAAGGAAGTTGGAACATTTCAAACATTAAAATGTTATGTGAATTTGATTTTTCAGCGTCGTCTTCCTGGATTTGGTCTTTATGGATGTTATAGGAAGATAAGGTATGTATTTATAGCCCTCTGCAGTTTAATTGGATAAATGTGTTAAATTATTGATAGATTTTCCAAATTTGTTTCTTCAACATCGAGGAGCTTGCAGTCTCTGGTAGAGACCGATGTCGGGAAGCTCCAAAAAATGCAAAAGGTTCGACTAGACACAGAGTGGCTGGGATTCGCCCCCGATGCAAGACCCCCAACCACCGGCTACGGAAGTGGAGATCGTACCGTCAACCGGAGGCCAAAAAGGGAAATAGTTTGAACTTTGTGTTGTGTTGCTTTTTATTGGTACGAGTGTATTGTAAATGAAATTCCTCGTGTTGCAAAGCATGCTTTTTTTGCAACATTCAGTGGTGTCAAGAAGGTAACAAGATGCTTGAATCATGAGTAAATACAGTGTTGGAGGAACTTGGTGGGTTTGACAACCTTTGAAGAAATGGACAGATGAGTAATCGGGTCGGGAGCTTCGGTCTGAAATACGAGGGAGAGCTGGAAATGAGGTGGGGGTTGGGCACTGCCTGACAGGTGATTGGTGGATTTTAGGTGAGTGGGTGATGGGCAAATGGATGGAGTAAGTGCCAAAGGCTGAAGGTGAAAGTGATCAAACGTGTTGGATAAGGACAGGAACTGTGAAATGTAAAACCAGTGTTGGGTGGGGCTGGAAGATTGAAGGGAAATGGGACAAGGAGTTGAGAGATGAGCACACTTCCCTTCATTAACTAAGTAGTAATAACTAAATAACAATAACTAAAGAGTAATAACTAAGTAATCACTAAATAGTACCACTAAGTCCTTTCTTGTACGCTCATCTCTCAAACAGTCCCATATGCCCTCTTTCCCTTCCACCCCTAGTTTCATATTTCTGTTCTCTCCTTGGGAATTTGGCATTTTGTCCCTCTCACCTAGAGCCTTTGGCACTCACTGCATCCATATGCTAATCACGCCTCACATGTACCATCTATTTACTTGCTGGCTTTGCCCCACGTGCCTCTGCCTCTTTTCACTCTCTTTCATCAGTCTGAGGAAGGTTGCTGACCTGAAGTGTCATCTGTCCATTCCACTTGCAGTCGGGCAGATTGTGCCAGAACTGCTGAATGCCTCCAGCACTTTGTCTTTGGACAGAGCCATGTTCCCCGGTTGTAGTTGGCTCCTGTTACAGGGAAAGTGGAGTTTAATATTTTTGACTGAAGCTCTGGGGGGGCGTTGGGATTTCCAGGTATTTGTAACCATCTGGACACCACTGAATGTTTGTTTATATCTAATGTTTTAATGTCCACGTGAAGAGTAAGGCATTGGGCAACAAGGTTGGGAGAACACTTGTGAAAGATAATGGGTATTTGATGTAACTGGGGTGTTGCTGTGCTTGTAAATTGTGTCAGTTTTGGAACAACTCGATGGGTGCAGCAAAATCACTGGAGAACATGAATTGGTAATTCTGGGTTGGGACTCTTCCGACCTTAAACTCTTAAGGTAGTCTAAATATATTTGACTACCTTAATATTAGTCCAACCTGTAGGAGTCCTGACTGCAGAGACACAATGGTCCTCGTTGGAGATGCATCTCCAGGCATTGTCCACATGTCCCAAGTGTTTTTACCTTGAGGACTAGAATCTTCTCACCCAGGGCAATCTGACCCACTGAGTTGCTCCCGCACTTTCTCTAATTGTAGAAAAGGACGTTGGAACGTTTCAAACATTAAAATGTTATGTTAATTTAATTTTTCAGCAGCAAGTCTTCCTGGATTTGGTCTTTATGGATGTCATAGGAAGGTAAGGTATATATTTCTAACCATCTTCAGTTTAATGGGATAAATGTGGTAAATTATTGAGGGCTTTTCCAAATTTGTTTCTTTAACATCGAGGAGCTCGCAGTCTCTGGTAGAGACCGATGTCGAAGCTCCAAAGAACGCAAAAGGTTCGGCTAGACCCCGAGTGAGCTGGGTTCAACCCCCTGATGCAGGACTCACGACACGGACGGACCGACCGCTGACTACGGGAGGCCCAAGAAGGGAAGAGTTTGAACTTTGTTCTGTTTCTTTTTATTGGTATGAGTGTATGGTAAATGAAATTGCTCGTGTTGCAAAGCATACTTTTTTGCAACACGAGCCACCCCATGCTTGAATTGTGAGTAAATACAGTGCTGGAGGAACTTGATGGGTTTGACAACCTCTGAAGAAATGGACAGATGACTAATCGGGTTGGGAGCTTTCAGTCTGAAATACGGGGCAGAGATGGAAATGAGGTGGGGGTTGGGCACTGCCTGACAGGTGATGGGTGGATTTCAGGTGAGTGGGTGATGGGCAAATGGATGGAGTAAGTGCCAAAGGCTGAAGGTGAAAGTGATCAAACATGTTGGATAAGGACAGGATCTGTGAAATGTGAAACCAGTGTGAGGTGGGGTTGGGAGGTAGAAGGGAAATATAGGACAATTAGTTGAGAGATGAGCATACTTCCCTTCATTAACTAAGTAATAACTAAATAATAACAATAACGAAAGAGTAATAACTAAGGTACCGCTAAATAGGTCCTTGTACGCTCATCTCTCAAACAGTCCCATATTCCCTCTTTACCTTCCACCCATATCTCTCCTAGTTTCATATTTCAGTTCTATCTTTATTTGGCATTTTGTTCCTTTCACCTTGAGCCTTTGGTACTCACTCCATCCATATGCTAATCATGCCTCACATGTACCACCTATTTACTTGCTGGCTTTGTGCTGCGTGCCTCTGCCTCTTTTCACTCTTTCATCAGTCTGAGGAAGGTTCCTGACCTGAGATGTCATCTGTCCATTCCACATGCAGTCAGGCAGATTGCGTCTGAACAGCTGAATGCCTCCAGCACTTTGTCTTTGGACAGAGCCACGTTCCCTGGTTGTAGTTGGCTCCTGTTACAGGGAAAGTAGACTTTAATATTTTTGACTGAAGCTCGGGGGGGGGGGGGTTGGGTTTTTCCAGGTATTTTTAACCATCTGGACACCACTGAATGTTTGTTTATATCTAGCGCTTAAATGTCCAAGTGGAGTGAGGAGGCATCTGGCAACAAGGTTGGGAGAACACTTGTGAAAGATGATGGGTATTTGATGTAACTGGGGTGTTGGTGTGCTTGTAAATTGTGTCCGTGCTGGTGCAGCAACATCGCTGAAGAACATGGATTGGTAATTCTGAGTTGGGCCTCTTCAGACCTTAAACTCTTAAGGTAGTCTAAATATATTTGACGTTTGAACATTTCAAACATTAAAATGTTATGTTAGTTTGATTTTTTCAGCATCAAGTTTTCCTGGATTTGGTCTTTATGGGTGTTATGGGAAGATAAGGTATCTATTTCTAACCCTCTTCAGTTTAATGGGATAAATGTGTTAAATTATTGATAGATTTTCCAAATTTGTTTCTTCAACATCGAGGAGCTCGCAGTCTCTGGTAGAGACCGATGTCGGGAAGCTCTAGAGTGCACAAGGTTCGACTAGACCCCGAGTGAGCTGTTGTTTACCCCCAACCCCCCCCCCCCCCCCCAATACCGGACCGCCGGCTATGGGAGTTGAGATTGTAGCGTCAATGGGAGGCCAAAAAGGGAACTAACCCTAGTTTGAACTTTCTTTGCAACACAAGCCACCCTGTGCTTGAATCGTGAGTGAATACAGTGCTGGAGGAACTTGGTGGGTTTGACAATCTCTGAAGAAATGGCCAGATGACTAATCGGGTCGGGAGCTCTCAGTCTGAAATACAGGGGAGAGCTGGAAATGAGGTGGGAATTGGGTTCTGCCTGACGGGTGATGGATGAATTACAGGTGAGTGGGTGATGGCCAAATTGATGGAGTAAGTGCCAAAGGCTGAAGGTGGAAGTGATAAAACTTGTTGGATAAGGACAAGACTGTGAAATGTAAAACCAGGGTGAGGTGGGGTTGGAAGGTAAAGGGAAATATGGACAGGAGTTGAGAGATGAGCGTACTTCCCTTAACTAAATAATAACAACTAAATATTAATAACTAAATGATGCAACTAAATAATAATACCAACATAATAATAATTACATAACAACTACTAACTAGTCATGTCTTGTACGCTCATCTCTCAAACAGTCCCATATTCCCTCTTTCCCTTCCACCCATATCTCTCCTAGTTTCATATTTAAGTTCTCTGCTTATTTGGCTTTTTGTCCCTTTCACCTTGAGCCTTTGGCACCTATTTACTTGTTGCCTTTGTCCTGCGTGCCTTTGCCTCTTTTCACTCTCATCAGTCTGAGGAAGGTTGCTGACGATGTCATCTGTCCATTTAACTTGCAGCAGTCAAGCAGATTGTGCCTGAACTGCTGAATGCTTCCAGCACTTTCTTTGGACAGAGCCATGTTCCCTTGTTGTAGTTGGCTCCTGTTACAGGGAAAGTAGAGTTTAATGTTGACTGAAGCTCTGGGGGTTGTGTTTTTCCAGGTATTTTTAACCATCTGGACACCACTGAATGTTTATCTAACATTTAAATGTCCACGTGGTGAGTAAGGCATCTGGCAACAAGGTTGGGAGAGCACTTGTGAAATATAATAGTAAGATTAAACGCGAACTTACCAGTTTGAAGTTTGATCTTTATTTTATGAGGAGTTGCGATGAGGGATTTCGTGAAGAACCCACCAGGCACGCATGCTCGACATTCTTCAAAGCAGCGGTGTGGAATCACAGAACCAACAACAGAGAAATGACTTGTTATAGTAAGATTGAAGAGACTCTATATACCAGTTGATCTTATGGTAGAGGGTTGGGAGTGGAGGGCACGAAATCCCTCAGGTTTCCTCAGGTACTACAGGTTCCTCCAGAACTGGAGGACATCTGGTCCAGCTGCAGAGACTGTGCTCTAGGATACGCTCCATCATGCGCTCCATCCGAGCCATGCGACCACTGCCGCTTCTGCGGACAATAAGTCGACTTCCTCAGGTTCTGGAGAATCTCTGAGGCTTCTGTCATTGCCCCACACCTCGTCGAGGTGATGACAAGGGTGCCAAGACAGGATGTCGCTGCCTGCCGCTCCTGCGTGGCTAAGCGACTCCCGCGCGGACCTGCCGCTGCTCCCCCGTCTTCCGGACGGAGGCGGCCCGCTGGTCTGATAAGACATGATAATGGTGATGAGTCGGTCCCGGCGTGGTACCCCGACGTCCGCGCGGGCTTGCCGCCTGTCCTCCAAAGGCGACGTTCGGTCACGCCCTCCACTACAAGGGGGTGCGGTGACCGAGATGAGACTACACCGACCTGCAACCAGGCAGGCTCCCTCAGTGCTGAGTCTGTGTCCTCCTTTGGGACAAAGCGTCGTTCGGTCATGTCCTGCCGCTAAAGGGGGTGCGGTGACCGAGATGAGACTACACCGACCTGCAACCAGGCAGGCTCCCTCGGTGCTGAGTCTGTGCCGGCCGCACATGTTGTCCTCCAGACCCAGGCCTCAATCCTTCACCGGTCCACGATCTGGTGGCCTGCTCCGGTGGAAGTCGACCCCAGCTCTATGGCGGGTTTACCGACTGCTGTGCTATACTTTCCCTGGTCCTCTCTCTGGTGACCTGCATATTTGGGGAGAGAGAACGTGCCAAGAATATAACACGTTACGCACCTTTCCTCCACTGTCGCTATGGTTAAGTGACAGAGGTAGAGAGTCAGGGTCTTACCTACCCTGCTCCTGTGCAGTTACCACTTATGGCACCATGGTCAGTCGTGGTGGAGAATCGGGTCCTGACTGCGCAGGGCTCCCCTGATTTCCGCGTTTTTATCCCGACCCGCAGAGCGGGTGCTGCCGACATTGCGGGCAGCTGCAGGAATGGTGGGCGTTGGCTCACATCTGGAGGCACCGGTATGTAGGTCCTTGCTGGCCTTCCGGTTTGACCCCGTGGCCTGGAATATGGAGTTTTCCTGGCTGTTTGTCTGGTCAAGGTGTGCGACCTCATAAGACCCACTGTCTTGGTATGGTCGTCTAAATCCTGCTTCAGAAGGTCTTCCCCGAATAGTTGTCTGGGTGGTGGTGTTGGAGATGCTCTGCATAGCCCCGCAAATTTGGGATTTAGCGTGAGCTTGATGGCACTTCGCATTTATTTCGTATTGCGTGTTACATAATAATTCAAGAGCATCCTCCTGTTCGGTGTTCAAGTCCATCCCGTCCACCGACCTCGCAAAAGCGGTAATCCCAGATGTGAGCAGTTTTAGGATTTTCTGTAATTTTTACTTCCTGTGCTCTTATGCCCGGGCTTATATTGCTCCAAATAGGCATGTTTACAATAGGTACATTGAGTGAGTTACAATTACTCGGTGCCTTGTACCCATTCATGGCCTCCGCAAGGACCTGATCCTGTAGCTGGTGGTTGGTGAGGAAATCAATGGTAGCGGCCAGTTTAGATTTGAGAGGTTGTCCCGATGATTCGGGTAACGCAAACTTAGCTGCCACGTCCAAATGTTCTTCCTGAGGAGCCTCAGGTGCCACTGGTTCGTGTACCAAGATATCCTCTTCTCCTGGCTGCCTCATGCTACCAATTGACGATGGGGATATATCCAAAGGTCCCCTGGAACTGGACATTTCCTGCCGTTGATTTTGCTGCAGGATCCGTTCCATCATCCTCTCCATCCGTTCAATGCGCCCTTCATTGTGCGTAAATGGGAGGTCAGAGCCCTCATGCCCAAAGGAACTCCTGAGGCTCCTATCATCGGCCCGTACCTCATCGAGGTAATCTCGGTGCCGTGACGAAAAGTCGCTGCCAGCCGCCTCAGCGAAGCTGTATGACTCCCGCGCGGATCTGCTCATTCGCCTCCTTGGATGAGCTAGGCCCGACTGCCTCAAAGGGCATATGCGGTGTGAAGTCGGCACCTGACACCGCGGCGTGGTGACCCGACATCCGCGCGGGCTTGCCACCTGTCCTACTCCTGGACTCAGGCGGCGTACGGTCCCGTCCTGCCGCTATTGGGGGATGCAGTGACTGTGGCGAGACTCCACCTATATGACTCCACCTGGTCCAACTAGGTGGTGAGTCTACACTGGCCCTCCCTGGTCTGGCAGTGGACTCGGGTCTCGGTAAACCACCAGTCCGCAATCTAGCGGTCTCTGGTGAATTTCCTGCCATAAAAGGGCTTTGTTATTGAGCTCTATCCCTGGCTCTTTCACGAGGGCTCGGGGAGAAGGGCCGTGCAACAGCACGTGAAACCCGTTTGCTCATATCAGCCAACGATTCTCTTCCTGTTGGCGATAGTGAAAAATGGAGTCGGGGTCTACCTGCTCCGGCGCCGTACCGACTTCCTGCTCTGCGGGTACCCCGCTTGTACACAGCTGTGTCGGTGGGTCGGGTCCTGTAATCACAGGGCTCCCTGACTTTTGCGCCTTTTTCCCCGGCCCGTCTAGCGGGTGCTGTTCTTGTAGAGAGCTCCGGGAATAATGGCCGACGACTCCTCTCGGAAGTCCTGCGGCCTGTACTCCTCTTATCCATGTCCCTGTTGGAGAAAACACAATTCAAAACAGCAGGGACAACCAGCTCAAGGTTGCCTGTACTTACCTGAGTGGCCCTTATGAAGGGCTGGTGGTGCAGATGTGAGCTGTCGTTCTGCCATTGCTGCGCAATGTGAGTGTTGAGCCCGGACCCCACAGGGTCAACGAGCTGCCCCATTGTAAAAATAAGTTGGGCTTAGAACAACATGATAATGGCTGCAACTCCATTCCCTCTTAATTACAGCACTGGGATAATGCAGGCTGTGTAGAGTTGGGGCTAACCCCTACTCTGAGTAAATGCCGACAGCCCGCAGTATCTTGTGGGCTGCGGTATAAGTGGGGCTGCTGCTCTGCCATTGCTAACCGCGAATGGCGAGCCTGCAAGCCCCTAGTTCAATATAAATGCCGACAGCCCGCAGTATCCTTGCGGGCTGCAGTGTAAAATCGGGCTGTGCTCTGCCGTTGCTTACTGCACACGGCGAGTCTGCAAGCCCCTACTTCAATATAAATGCCGACAGCCCGCAGTATCCTGTGGGCTGCGGTGTAAGTCGGGCTGTTGCTCTGCCGTTGCTTACTGCATACGGCGAGTCTGCAAGCCCCTATTTACTTATAAATGCCGCCAGCCCGCGACCTGCGGGCTGCGGTGTAGAGTCGGCTGCCTCTGCCGTCCTCCGCCGGCGAGTGTGAACCCGGACCCACCTGGGTCAACGGGCTCTCCCGACTCCATGAGTTAGAGCCGCCGCTGACTGCCCGCATTCCGCGGTCCGCAGTCAGTGTCGAAGCGGCCTGGAGCACTCTGAAACAGTCTCTGTCAAGAAAAAACGGACAGCGGGTTAGTTTTCCACATACCTGCAGGTCCCAGCAGTGGAGGAGCAACACTCCTCCCTGCCCGTTGCTCGCACGAGCGTCGACGATATGTCGCGCATGCGTGCCTGGCGGGTTCTTCACGAAGTCACTCACGTGACTCCGAAATGAAATGGGTATTTGATGTAACTGGGGTCTTGCTGTGCTTGTAAATTGTGTCAGTGCTCGAGTAACTCGATGGGTGCAGCAACATCGCTGGAGAACATGGATTGGTAATTCTGGGTTGGGACTCTTCAGATCTTAAAGTCTTAAGGTAGTTTAAGTATATTTGACTACATTAATATTGGTCCAACCTGTAGGAGTCCTGACTGCAGAGACACAATGGTCCTGGTTGGAGATGCATCTCCAGGCATTGTCCCAAGTGTTTTTACCTTGAGAACTAGAATCTTCTCACCCAGGATTGTGTGACCCACTGAGTTACTCCTGCACTTTGTTTAATTGTAGAGAATGAAGTTGGAACATTTCAAACATTACTAAAATGTTATGTTAAGGTTGGGAATTTTTCATCATCAAGTCTTCCTTGATTTTGTCCTTAAGGATGCATTTCTAACCCTCTAACCCTCTTCAGTTTAATGGGATAAATGTGTTAAATGATTGATTGATTTTCCAAATTTGTTTCTTCAACATCGAGGAGCTCGCAGTCTCTGGTAGAGACCGATGTCGGGAAGCTCCAAAGAACGCAAAAGGTTTGACTAGACCCCGAGTGAGCTGGGATTCAACCCCCCCGATGCAGGACCCCCGACCGCCGGCTATGGGAGTCGAGATCGTACCATCAACGGGAGGCCAAAAAGGGAAGAATTTGAACTTCGTGTTGTGTTGCTTTTTATTGGTAAATGAAATTCCTTGTGTTGCAAAGCATACTTTTTTGCAACACGAGCCACCCCATGCTTGAATCGCGAGTGAATACACAGTGCTGGAGGAACTTGGTGGGTTTGACAACCTCTGAAGAAATGGACAGATGACTAATCAGGTCAGGAGCTCTCAGTCTGAAATATGGGGGAGAGCTGGAAATGAGGCGGGGGTTGGGCACTGCCTGACAGGTGATTGGTGGATACCAGGTGAATGGGTGATGGGCAAATGGATGGAGTAAGTGCTGAAGGTGGAAGTGATCAAACGTGTTGGATAAGGACAGGAACTGAAATGTAAAACCAGGGTGAGGTGGAGTTGGAAGGTAAAAGGGAAATATGTGACAAGTAGTTGAGAGATGAGCATACTTCCCTTCATTAACTAATTAACAACATAATAATATAAATAAAAATAACTAAATAATAACTTAATAACAACTAAATAATAACTAGGTTGGGTTACCTAACCATAACAGCTAAATAAGAACTACTAACTAGTCCTTTCTTGTACGCTCGTCTCTCAAAAGTCCCATATTTACCTCTTTCCCTTCCACCCATATCTCCCCTAGTTTCATATTTCTGTTCTCCTTATTTGGCATTTTGTCCCTTTCACCTTGATCCTTTGGCACTCACTGCATCCGTATGCTAATCACACCTCACATGTACCACCTATTTACTTGCTGGCTTTGTCCTGCGTGCCTCTGCCACTTTTCACTCTTTCATCAGTCTGAGGAAGGTTGTTGACCTGAGATGTCATCTGTCCATTTCACTTGCAGTCAGGCAGATTGTGCCTGAACTGCTGAATGCCTCCAGCACTTTGTATTTGGACAGAGCCATGTTCCATTGTTGTAGTTGGCTCCTGTTACAGGGAAAGTAGAGTTAATATTTTTGACTGAAACTCTGGGGGGTTTGGGTTTTTCCAGGTATTTTTAACCATCTGGACACCACTGAATGTTTGTTTATATGTAACATTTAAATGTCTACGTGGAGACGTAAAGGCATTGGGCAACAAGGTTGGGAGAACACTTGTGAAATATAATAGTAAGATTAAACGCGAACTTACCAGTTTGAACTTTGATCTTTATTTTATGAGGAGTTGCGATGAGGGATTTCGTGAAGAACCCGCCAGCACGCATGCGCGACATTATTCAAAGCAGCAGTGTGGAATCACAGAACCAACAAACAAAGAAATGACTTGTTATAGTAAGATTGAATTACTCTAATTACCAGTTGACTTTATGATCGAGGGTTGGGAGCGGGAGGGCACGGAATCCCTCATCGCAACTCCTCATAAAATAAAGATCAAACTTCAAATTGGTAAGTTCTCGTTTAATCTTACTCATAAAATAAAGATCAAACTTCAAACTGGTATGTTCTCGTTTAATCTTACTATTTCATTTCGGAGTCACATGAGTGACTTCGTGAAGACTTCAAAGCTCTGATTTCGTGCCCTGGACAACGTCCATGCTCTCACACATGCCACTATAAGGATGGATAGGAGTAATCAAGTTTCCAGACTGGATGTACTGAAAAATAATAATATTTATTAATTATAACAAAGAAAAAACCCTCATTGGGGAGTAACTGT
Source organism: Raja brachyura (assembly GCA_963514005.1). Next base: position 65,417 of record OY740810.1, on the reverse strand, counting down.
ATGTTCTTGACCCGCATTCAGCACGGCCTCCGCGAACATTACAGGAGCAGCAACAGGTTTGTTGTAAAACCGTTGAAAAGTGGCTTAACTAGCCCATCCCGCTGTGGCAAGAATATGGTCCATGGGCACCTCCATGACCTTTGCCGCCGATGTCGATGCAGCCCTGGTGGAATGGGATTTAAAAACATTAGTGTCAATACCTGCTTCGTTCAAGACGATCCTGAGCCATCTGGAGATTGTCTGTACCGACACTCTATGGTGTGGTTTTTTGTGGCTGATTAGCAGATATTTTTCCATTCCCCTTAAATTCCGCGTCTCTTTAATATAGTGGCGGATATAAGTGGCTAAACATAGCCTAGCATCAGCAGGGTATGCTGGAAACACCAGCTGCAGCCCTGTGAATCCAGGTCTATGCTGCTTTAGTAATTCATCAATATAGAAGATTACTTTCTCCGGGGTAGAGACCATTCTGTCAATCTTGATTTTATGAAGCGTCTGTACCCTCTGTGCTGAAGTGCCAATAACATCACCAGCTTCAGGGTGAGTTTGGCCAAATCGAGCACTGCCATGGGCGACCATGTCCTGAGTAGGGATGATACTCTCCCAGGTAACATTGTAACGTGGTCTGGACGGGTTTGAATTAAATATTCCCCGCATCAGTTTGGACACCAGTTTATTGGACCCTACCTCAATATTGAGGTAGAATGATAGCGCACTCCTGGCGCTGTTGATGGCACTGAAGCTGAGGTGTTCGTCATGATGTAACCCCGCAAGAAATTCCAGCACATCTGTTATGGTGACAGAGTCATAAGCAATGTTCAAGCGGCCGCAGTAGGTTTCCCATTTCCTGATTTGCGTTAAATATTGCCATCTTATGGACTCCCTGCATGATGCTCCAATTGTATCCATAGACCTTGACGAGAGACCATACTGCAGTAATGGTCTGTTCAGAACCTGCAAGCCAGTAATTTCATATGACTATGGCAGGGATGATGTTCCCCTGAAACAGGGTTTGTCACCAATTGTGGGCAATTCTCTAAGAGGGCCCATGGTTCACTTATCATTCCAAGGACCACCGGATACCATGGCTGTGTAGGCCAGTCGGGTATGATGTGAATGCCTTTAGCAGCATCTGACTGGATTTTCCGCAATACCCGACTGATGAGGCAAAATGGAGGAAATGCGTAGAAAAACTATTTCCCCCCAGTCTAGCGAGAAAGCGCCCATCGCCATTGCCCCAGGATCTGGTTCCCATGATACATATGTTGATACCTGATGGTTTAACCGTGACGCGAAAAGGTCAATATCCGTTTTACCAAATTTGGCTGTAATTTTGGTGACTATTTGGGGATTTAACATCCACTCAATGTTGTCATTAAATTTCCGTGACCTAGTGTCCGCCACTGTATTGAGCTTACCTGGTAGGTAGGTAGGTCGCTGAGATCCAAATATTGCGTTGTATGCACCAGAGCCAAATTGTATTAGCCAATTCATCACATGAAATTGATCTGGTACCGCCCATATGATTTAGATATGCCACCGCAGTGGTGTTGTCTATTTGGAGACGGATATGAGTGTCAGTAATGTTTGAACAATAAGCTCTGGAATGCCCCTAGCATCTCCAAATAATTTATCCCTTGTGCTAACAAAAGGGTAGATTCAAGTGAGTCCCATCTTCCCCCACAACTAGTGTTGTTGTCCGTAGCTCCCCAGCCATGGGAGCTTGCATCTGTTTGTAAGTACACCAACGGACGAGGCACAATGATGAGTTTGAATGAGTTACGGATATTAGCAATCCACCATTGTAACTCAATTTTTGCCTTGAATGGCAGTTGCATGGGTCTATCAAAATGTCCATCATTTGATTTTAATGCTGAAATCTTGGATCTTTGCAAATTTTGATAATGTAAAGGTCCGAATTGAGCAGCTGGAAAAGCTGCTACCATTTTCCCAATTACCTTGGCAGCTTGTCTAATTGATGGTATACTGGCGCAGACCAGACTATTACATGCTTCAATGATATCCCCAACTTTGTTATTTGGTATGGTGGTAATCATTCGATTGGTATCAATCATAAATCCCAGATAGTCCATGATCTGTGAAGGACAGAACTTCGATTTATCTGGATGGATAATAAATTCCATTTTTTGAAATAATTTCACAGTGGCTGTAACTGCCAAATTTGCTGATTCCAATGTATTCCCAATGATAAGGATATCATCTAGGTAAGCCATAACTGTATCGTGTTGTCTCCTTAGTGTTGCTAACACTGGCTTAAGTAATTTAGTAAACTCAATCTGGGGGCTGTGGTAAGCCCATTGGGCAAAGCTCTGTATTGCCAAAGTTGATCCATCCAGGTAAATTTTAAGAACTTCCTATGATGTTTCTGAATGGATACCGAATAGTATGCATCTTTTAAATCAATGCATGCCATGAAGCAGCCCTTGGAAACCAAAGATTTGGCTGTCTCGAACGTGTCCATTTTAAAATGGGTATATTTTACAAAAGTATTCAAATGGGTTAGATCTATGATAACCCGACATCCACCGTCTTTTTTGTTTTTTGTGAAAATGTTAGATACAAATTCAATTGGTTCGTGGATAGTTCTTTTTATCACTCCTTTTTCTTGTAATCTCAAGATTTCAGCGTAGCCTTCTGCTACTTATTGGAAAGTGCAAATTTGCGATTCGGCATATGCTGAGGTGGAGGAAGTTGACCATTTATAAACTCAATCTCATGGCCTTGAATACTTTGTAAAATAAACTCATCTGAGGTGATGGTATCCCATGCCTCCTTAAAGAACCGTAATCTCCCTCCAACACGTGAGGTTAGACATGCAAGTGCATGAAATCCAGACCGCCTTACCTCCATGGCTATCGGCGGTCTCTGGCATGTTTGGTGGGACGTGGAGGTGCTGGGTTGTGCTGGTGATACGGTTGCCGCATCTTACATGCGGGCCTTGCCCTAAAAAAGCCTCTGTTGGATTTGCTGGTATTGTGGAGGCGCCGGTATGTAGGTCTTTGCTGGCCTTTCGGTTTGACCTCGTGGCCTGGAATATGGCGTTTTCCTGGCCGTTTGTCTGGTTGAGGTGTGCGACCTCATAAGACCCACTGTCTTGGCATGGTCGTCTAGATCCTTGACCTGCTTTGGTAGGTCTTCCCCGAATAGTTGTCCGGGTGGTGGCGTTGGAGATGCTCTGTACAGCCCCGCGAATTTGGGATTAAGAGTGGGCTTGATAGTGCTTTTCCAAAACGCATTTATTTCATATTGCGTGTTGCACAATAATGCAAGAGCGTCCTCCTGTTCGGTGCTTAGATCCATCCCGTCCACCGATCTCGCAAAAGCGGTAATCCCGGACGTGAGCAATTTTAGGATTTTTTGTGATTTGATCTCCTGTGCTCTTATGCCCGGGCTTATATTATCCCAAATAGGCATATTTACTATAGGTACATTGAGTGAGTTACAATTACTCGGTGCTTTGTACCTATTCATGGCCTCCGCAAGGACCTGATCCTGTAGCTGGTGATTGGTGAGGAAGTCAGTGGTAGCGGCCAGTTTTGGTTTGAGAGGTTGCCCCGATGATTTGAGTAACGCAAACTTGGCTGCCACTTCCAGAATTTCTTCCTGATGGACCTCAGGTATTGCTGGTTCGTGTACCAAGATATCCTCCTCTTCTACTGGCTCCCTCATGCTACCCATTGACGATGGGGATATATCCGAGAGTCCCCTGGAACTGGACATTTCCTGCTGTTGACTTTGCTGCAGGATCCGTTCCATCATCCTCTCCATTCGTTCGATGCATCCTTCATCGTGAGTGAATGGGAAGTCAGAGCCCTCATGCCCGAAGGAACTCCTGAGGCTCTTATCATCGGCCCGTACCTCGTCGAGGTAATCTCGGTGCCGTGACGAAAAGTCGCTGCCTCGGCGTAACTGCAAGACTCCCGCGCGGATCTGCTCATTCGCCTCCTTTTGGATGAGCTAGGTCCGCTTGCCTCAAAGGCCATATACGGTGAGAAGTCGGTACCTGCCGCCGCAGCGTGGTGACCCGACATCCGCGCGGGCTTGCCGCCTGTCCTCCTGGACTCGGGCGACGTACGGTCCCGTCCTGCCGTGAATGGGGAATGCGGTGACCGTGGTGAGACTCCACCTGCATGGCTTCTCCTGGCTCTGCTAGGTGGTGAGTCTACACTGGCCCTTCCTGGTCTGCCAGTGGACTTGGGTCTCAGTAAGCCACCAGCCCGCAATCTAGCGGCCTCTGGTGAGTGTTCTGCCCTGAAAGGGCTATACTGTTGAGCACTATCCCTGGCTCTTCCACGAGGGCTCGGGGAGAAGGGCCGTGCAGCAGCATGTGTAACCCGTTTGCTCATATCAGCCAACGATTCTCTCCCTGTTGGAGATAGTGAAATGGAGTCAGGGTCTACCTGCTCCGGCGCCGTTCCCACTTGCTGCTCTGCGGGATCCCCGCTCGTACACAGCTGTGTCGGTGGGTCGGGTCCTGTAGTTACAGGGCTCCCCGACTTTTGCGCCTTTATCCCGGCCCGTCTAGCGGGTGCTACCGTTGGAGAGCTCCGGGAATAATGACCGACGACTCCTTTCGGAAGTCCTGCGGCCTGTACTCCTTTTATCCATATCCCTGTTTCCAGTTCAAACACCAGGGACAACCAACTCAAGGTTGCCTATACTTACCTGAGCGGTCCTTATGAAGGGCTGGTGGTGAGCCGCGCTCCACCTCCAGCCATCGACTGCAAATGCGAGCGACGATATGTCGCGCATACGTGCTGGCGGGTTCTTCACGAAGTCACTCACGTGACTCGGAAATGAAATGAGTATTTGATGTAACTGGAGTGTTGCTGTGCTTGTAAATTGTGTCAGTGTTGGAACAACTCGATGGGTGCAGCAATATCGCTGGAGAACATGGATTGGTAATTCTGGGTTGGGACTCTTCAGACGTCTAAATATTTGACTACATTAATATTGGTCCAACCTGTAGGAGTCCTGACTGCAGAGACACAATGGTCCTGGTTGGAGATGCATCTCCAGGCATTGTCCACGTATCCCAAGTGTTTTTAACTTGAGGACTAGAATCTTCTCGCCCAGGATTGTCCGACCCACTGACTTACTCCTGCACTTTAATAACCCTAACCCTAAGTGTAGAGAAGGAAGTTGGAACATTTCAAACATTAAAATGTTATGTGAATTTGATTTTTCAGCATTGAGTCATCGTGGATTTGGTGTTTATGGATGTTATAGAAGGTATAAGGTATGTATATCTAACCCTCTTCAGTTTAATGGGATAAATGTGTTAAATTATTGATTGTTTTTCCGAATTTGTTTTTTAAACATGGAGGAGCTTGCAGTCTGTGGTAGAGACCGATGTCGGGAAGCTACAAAGAAGGCAAAAGCTTTGACTAGACTCCGCGTGAGCTGGGATTCATGCCCCCGATGCAGGACTCCCGACCGCCTGCTACGGGAGACAAGATCGTCCTGTCAACGGGAGGCCAAAAAGAGAAGTTTGAACTTTGTGTTGTTTTTTATTGGTATGAGTGTGGTAAATGAAATTCCTCGTGTTGCAAAGCATTTTTTTTGCAACACAGGCCACCCCATGCTCGAATCGTGAGTGAATACACAGTGCTGGAGGAACTTCGTGGGTTTGACAACCTCTGAAGAAATGGACAGATGACTAATCGGGTCGGGAGCTCTCAGTCTGAAATATGGGGGAGAGCTGGAAATGAGGTGGGGGTTGGGCACTGCCTGACAGGTGATGGGTGGATTCCAGGTGAGTGGGTGATGGGCAAATGGATGGAGTAAGTGTCAAAGGCTGAAGGTGGAAGTGATAAAACGTGTTGGATAAGGACAGGAACTGAAATGTAAAACCAGGGTGAGGTGGTGTTCGAAGGTAAAAGGGAAATATGGGACAAGGATTTGAGAGATGAGTCTACTTCCCTTCATTAACTAAGTAAAAACTAAATAATAATAATTAGATAATAACAACTAAATAATAATAAATAAATAATAATTTAAAAAAATAATGACTACGTTCGGGTTACCTAAGCCTAATAAATAATTAACAACTTAATAATGATTAATAATAACTAAATATTAATAACTAAATAATAACAACTAAATAACTACTAAATAGTCCTTTCTTGTACGCTCATCTCTCAAACAGGCCCCATATTCCCTCTTTCCCTTCCACCCATATCTCCCCTAGTTTCATATTTCAGTTCTCTCCTTATTTGGCATTTTGTTCCTTTCACTTTGGCACTCACTGCATCCATATGCTAATCATACCTCACATGTACCACCTATTTACTTGCTGGCTTTGTCCTGCGTGCCTCTGCCTCTTTTCACTCTCTTCCATCAGTCTGAGGAAGGTTGTTGTCCCGCGATGTCATCTGTCCATTTCACTTTCACTCTGGCAGATTGTGCCTGAACTGCTGAATGCCTCCAGCACTTTTTCTTTGGACAGAGCCATGTTCCCTGGTTGTAGTTGGCTCTTATTACAGGGAAAGTAGAGTTAATATTTTTGTCTGGCTAATGTTTTTCTAGGTATTTTTAACCATCTGGATACCACTGAATGTTTGTTTATATCTAACATTTAAATGTCTACGTGGAGAGTAAGGCTTTGGGCAACAAGGTTGGGAGAACACTTGTGAAAGATAATGGGTATTTGATGTAACTGGGGTGTTGCTGTGCTTGTAAATTGTCAGTGCTGGAGCAACTCAATGGGTGCAGCAACATCGCTGGAGAACATGAATTGGTAATTCTTGTTTGGGACTCTTCAGACCTTATACTCTTAAGGTAGTCTAAATACATTACACTACCTTAGTATTAGTCCAACCTGTAGGAGTCCTGACTGCAGAGACACAATGGTCCTGGTTGAACATCTCCAGGCATTGTTCACGTGTCCCAAGTGTTTTTACCTTGATGACTAGAATCATCTCCGCCATGACTGTCCGACCCACTGATTTACTCCTGCACTTTGTCTAATTGTAGAAAAGGATGTTTGAACATTTAAAACATTAAAATGTTATGTTAATTTGTTATAGAAAGATAAGGTATGTATTTATAATGGAATAAATGCGTTATATTATTGATTTCCAAATTTGTTTTTTCAACATGTAGGAGCTCAGTCTCTGGTAGAGTGATGTCTGGTAGCTCTAAAGAACACAAAAGGTTCAACTAGACCCCAAGTGAGCTGGGATTCAACCCCCCGATGCAGGACCCACGACACGGACGGACCGACCGCTGACTACGGGAGTCGAGATCGTCCCGTCGATGGGAGGCCAAAGAAGGGAAAAGTTTGAACTTTGTGTTCTGTTGCTTTTTATTGGTATGAGTGTATGGTAAATGACATTCCTTGTGTTGCAAAGCATACTTTTTCGCAACACGAGCCACCCCATACTTGAATCATGAGTAAATACACAGTACTGGAGGAACTTGATGGGTTTGACAACCTCTGAAGAAATGGACAGATGACTAATCGGGTTGGGAGCTCTCAGTGTGAAATACGGGGGAGAGCTGGAAATGAGGCGGGGGTTGGGCACTGCCTGACAGGTGATGGGTGGATTCCAGGTGAGTGGGTGATGGGCAAATGGATGGAGTAAGTGCCAAAGGCTGAAGGTGAAAGTGATCAAACATGTTGGGTAAGGACAGGATCTGTGAAATGTAAAACCAGTGTGAGGTGGGGCTGGAAGGTAAAAGGGAAATATGGGACAAGGAGTTGAGAGATGAGCATACTTCCCTTCATTAACTAAGTAATAACTAAATAGTAATAACTAAATAATAATAACTAAATAAAAATAACGATAGAGTAATAACTAAATAGTACCACTAAATAGTACCACTAATTAGGTCCTTTCTTGTATGCTCATCTCTCAAACAGTCCCATATTCCCTCTTTCCCTTCCACCCATATCTCTCCTAGTTTCATATTTCAGTTCTGTCCTTACTTGGCATGTTGTTCCTTTCACCTTGAGCCTTTGGCACTCACTCCATCCATATGCTAATCACGCCGCACATGTACCACCTATTTACTTGCTGGCTTTGTCCTGCGTGCCTCTGCCTCTTTTCACTCTCTTTCATCAGTCTGAGGAAGATTCCTGACCTGAGATGTCATCTGTCCATTCCACTTGCAGTCAGGCAGATTGTGTCTGAACAGCTGAATGCCTCCAGCACTTTGTCTTTGGACAGAGCCACGTTCCCTGGTTGTAGTTGGCTCCTGTTACAGGGAAAGTAGAGTTTAATATTTTTGACTGAAGCTCAGGGGGGGGTTGGGTTTTTCCAGGTATTAACCATCTGGCCACGACTTAATTTTTGTTTATATCTAACGTTTAAATGTCCAAGTGGAGTGAGGATGCATGGGGCAACAAGGTTAGGAGAGCACTTGTGAAAGATAATGGGTATTTGATGTAACTGGGGTGTTGCTGCGCTTGTAAATTGTGTCAGTGCTGGTGCAGCAACATCGCTGAAGAACATGGATTGGTAATTCTGGGTTGGGACTCTTCAGACCTTAAACTCTTAAGGTATTCTAAATATTTGTCTACATTAAGTGTTAAATAAGGAACTGCATATGCTGGAGAATCGAGGGTTACACAAAAGCTGGAGAAACTCAGCGGGTGCAGCAGCATCTAAGGAGCGAAGGAGATGTGCGACATTTCGGGTCTTTGACTGGTCAGGGATCAGGGAAACGAGAGATAGACGGTGATGTGGAGAGATAAAGAACAATGAAAGATATGCAAAAAAGAATTGATGATAAAGGAAACAGGCCGTTAGGGTTAGGGTGAAAATGAGAAGTGTAGTGTGAAAATGAGAAGCTAGAGCGACTTGGGTGGGGGAGAGAGATAGAGAAGGAATGCCAGGGACTGAGGGAGAGGTGGAAAGGGGAGGAGGCAGAAAATTCAATGTTTAAGCCCAGAGGATGCGGACTCCCCAAGCGGAATATGAGGTGCTGTTCCTCCAACTTGCGGTGTTGCTCACTCTGGCCGTGGAGCAGGCCCAGGACTGAGAGGTCAGACACGGAATGGGAGGGGGAGTTGAAGTGCTGAGGTTGGGTTGCTTATTGCGGACCGAGCGGAGGTGTTCGGCGAGACGATCGCCAAGCCTCCGCTTGGTCTCGCCGATATAGATCGGCTGGCACCTGGAGCAACGGATGCAGTAGATGAGGTTGGAGGAGGTGCAGGTGAACCTCTGTTTGACCTGGAAGTGAAAGTGCCCGGGGAAGGGGTGGAGCGGAAGGGAAGAATTGACAAGGGAGTTGCGGAGGGAGCGGTCTTTGCGGAAGGCAGATGGGGGGGGGGGGGGGGGAAGATGTGGCGAGTGGAGGGGTCACGTTGGAGGTGGCAAAACTGGCGGAGGACTATCTGTTGTGTGCCGGCTGGTGGGGTGAAAGGTGAGGACCAGGGGGACTCTGCCCTTGTTGGGAATGGGGAGAGAGGGCAGTATGGCGGGGTATGAAGGAGACCCTGGTGCGAGCCTCATCTATAGTGGGGGAGGACAATCCCCGTTCTATGAAGAACGAGGACATTTGTGATGACCTGGTGTGGAACACCTCATCCTGTGAGCAGATGCGGCCTAGACGGAGGAATTGGAAATAGGGGATGGGAGTCCTTACAGGAAGCAGGGTGGGAGGAAGATTAGTCCAGGTAGCTTTGACTACATTAATATTGGTCCACCCTGTAGGAGTCCTGACTGCAGGGGCACAATGGTCCAGGTTGGAGATGCATCTCCAGGCATTGTTCACGTGTCCCAAGTATTTTTAACTTGAGAACTAGAATCTTCTCACCCAGGATTGTCTGACCCACTAAGTTACTCCTGCACTTTGTCCAATTGTAGAGGACGTTGGAACATTTCAAACATTAAAATGTTATGTGAATTTGATTTTTCAGCATCAAGTCTTCCTGGATTTGGTCTTAATGGATGTTATAGGAAGATAAGTTATGTATTTATAACCTTCTGCAGTTTAATGGGATAAATGTGTTAAATTATTGATTGATTTTCCAAATTTGTTTCTTCAATATGGAGGAGCTCGCAGTCTCTGGTAGAGACCGATGTCGTGAAGCTCCAAAGAATGCAAAAGGTTAGACTATACACCGAGTGAGCTGGGATTCGCCCCCCGATGCGCAAGACCCCCGACCGCCGGCTACGGGAGTCGAGATCGTACCATCAATGGGAGGCCAAAAAGGCAAAGAGTTTGAACTTTGTGTTGTGTTGCTTTTTATTGGTACGAGTGTATTGTAAATGAAATTCCTCGTGTTGGAAAGCATGCTTTTTTTGCAACATTCAGTGGCGTCAAGATGGTAACAAGATGCTTGAATCGTGAGTAAATACAGTGTTGGAGGAACTTGGTGGGTTTGATAACCTCTGAAGAAATGGACAGATGAGCAATCGGGTCGGGAGCTTTCGGTCTGAAATACGGGGGAGAGCTGGAAATGAGGTGGGGGTTGGGCACTGCCTGACAGGTGATTGGTGGATTTCAGGTGAGTGGGTGATGGGCAAATGGATGGAGTAAGTGCCAAAGGCTGAAGGTGAAAGTGATCAAACGTGTTGGATAAGGACAGGAACTGTGAAATGTAAAACCAGTGTTGGGTGGGGCTGAAGGGAAATATGGGACAAGGAGTTGAGAGATGAGCATACTTCCCTTCATTAACTAAGTAGTAATAACTAAATAACAATAACTAAAGAGTAATAACTAAGTAATCACTAAATAGTACCACTAAGTCCTTTCTTGTACGCTCATCTCTCAAACAGTCCCATATGTCCTCTTTCCCTTCCACCCCTAGTTTCATATTTCTGTTCTCTCCTTATTTGGCATTTTGTCCCTCTCACCTTGAGCCTTTGACACTCACTGCATCAATATGCTAATCACGCCTCACATGTACCATCTATTTACTTGCTGGCTTTGCCCTACGTGCCTCTGCCTCTTTTCACTCTCTTTCATCAGTCCGAGAAAGGTTGCTGACCTGAGGTGTCATCTGTCCATTCCACTTGCAGTCGGGCAGATTGTGCCTGAACTGCTGAATGCCTCCAGCACTTTGTCTTTGGACAGAGCCATGTTCCCCAGTTGTAGTTTGCTCCTGTTACAGGGAAAGTGGAGTTTTTTTGATTGAAGCTCTGGGGGGGGTTGTGATTTCCAGGTATTTGTAACCATCTGGACACCACTGAATGTTTGTTTATATCTAGCGTTTAAATGTCCAGGTGAAGAGTAAGGCATTGGGCAACAAGGTTGGGAGAACACTTGTGAAAGATAATGGGTATTTGATGTAACTGGGGTGTTGCTGTGCTTGTAAATTGTGTCAGTGCTGGAACAACTCGATGGGTGCAGCAGCATCACTGGAGAACATGAATTGGTAATTCTGGGTTGGGACGTCTAAATATTTGACTACATTAATATTGGTCCAACCTGTAGGAGTCCTGACTGCAGAGACACAATGTTCCTCGTTGGAGATGCATCTCCAGGCATTGTCTGCATGTCCCAAGTGTTTTTACCTTGAGGAGTATAATCTTCTCCCCCAGGGCTATCTGACCCACTGAGTTGCTCCCGCACTTTCTATAATTTTAGAAAAGGAAGTTGGAACGTTTCAAACGTTAAAATGTTATGTTAATTTGATTTTTCAGCATCAAGTCTTCCTGGATTTGGTCTTTATGGATGTCATAGGAAGGTAAGGTATATATTTCTAACCATCTTCAGTTTAATAGGATAAATGTGGTAAATTATTGAGGGCTTTTCCAAATTTGTTTCTTCAACATGGAGGAGCTCGCAGTCTCTGGCAGAGACCGATGTCGAAGCTCCAAAGAACGCAAAAGGTTCGGCTAGACCCCGAGTGAGCTGGGATTCAACCCCCTGATGCAGGACCCACGACACGGACGGCCCGACCGCTGACTACGGGAGTCGAGATCGAACCGTCAACGGGAGGCCAAAGAAGGGAAGAGTTTGAACTTTGTGTTCTGTTGCTTTTGATTGGTACGAGTGTATGGTAAATGAAATTCCTCGTGTTGCAAAGAATACTTTTTTGCAAAACGAGCCACCCCATGCTTGAATCGTGAGTAAATACACAGTGCTGGAGGAACTTGATGGGTTTGACAACCTCTGAAGAAATGGACAGATGACTAATAGGGTTGTGAGCTCTCAGTCTGAAATACGGGGGAGAGCTGGAAATGAGGCGCGGGTTGGGCACTGCCTGACAGGTGATGGGTGGATTTCAGGAGAGTGGGTGATGGGCAAATGGATGGAGTAAGTGCCAACGGCTGAAGGTGAAAGTGATCAAACATGTTGGATAAGGACAGGATCTGTGAAATGTGAAACTAGTGTGAGGTTGGGCTGGAAGGTAAAAGGGAAATATGGGACAAGGAGTTGAGGGATGAGCATACTAACCTTCATTAACTAAGTAATAACTAAATAGTAATAACTAAATAACAATAACGAAAGAGTAATAACTAAGGTACCACTAAATAGTACCACTAAATAGTACCACTAAATAGTACTACTAAATAGGTCCTTTCTTGTACGCTCATCTCTCAAACAGTCCCATATTCCCTCTTTCCCTTCCACCCATATCTCTCCTAGTTTCATATTTGAGTTCTGTCCTTATTTGGCATTTTGTTCCTTTCACCTTAAGCCTTTGGCACTCACTCCATCCATATGCTAATCACGCCTCACATGTACCACCTGTTTACATGCTGGCTTTGTCCTGCGTGCCTCTGCCTCTTTTCACTATCTTTCATCAGTCTGAGGAAGGTTCCTGACCTGAGATGTAATCTGTCCATTCCACTTGCAGTCAGGCAGATTGTGCCTGAAACTGCTGAATGTCTCCAGCACTTTGTCTTTGGACAGAGCCACATTCCCTGGTTGTAGTTGGCTCCCGTTACAGGGAAAGTAGAGTTTAATATTTTTGACTGAAGCTCGGGGGGGGGGTTTGGTTTTTCCAGGTATTTTTTAACCATCTGGACACCACTGAATGTTTGTTTATATCTAACGTTTAAATGTCCATGTGGAGTGAGGAGGCATTGGGCAACAAGGTAGTCTAAATATACTTGTCTACATTAAGTGTTAAAGAAGGAACTGCAGATGCTGGAGAATCGAGGGTTACACAAAAGCTGGAGAAACTCAGCGGGTGCAGCAGCATCTAAGAAGCGAAGGAGATAGGCGACATTTCGGGTCTTTGACTGGTCAGGGATCAGGGAAATGAGAGATATAGACGGTGATGTGGAGAGACAGAACAATGAATGAAAGATATGCTATCGATGATAAAGGAAACGGGCCATTGTAAGCTGTTTGTAGTGTGAAAATGAGAAGCTAGTGCGACTTGGGTGGGGGAGAGAGATAGAGAAGGAATGCCAGGGGCTGAGGGTGGGAAGGGGAGGAGGCAGAAAATTCAATGTGTAAGCCCAGAGGATGCGGACTCCCCAAGCGGAATATGAGGTGCTGTTCCTCCAACTTGAGGTGTTGCTCACTCTGGCCGTGGAGGAGGCCCAGGACTGAGAGGTCTGACACGGAATGGGAGGGGGAGTTGAAGTGCTGAGGTTGGGTTGGTTATTGCGGTCCGAGCGGAGGTGTTAGGCGAAACGATCGCCAAGCCTCCGCTTGGTCTCACCGATGTAGATCGGCTGGCATCTGGAGCAACGGATGCAGTAGATGAGGTTGGAGGAGGTGCAGGTGAACCTCTGTTGGACCTGGAAGGACTGCTTGGGTCCCTGAAAGGAGTGGATGGGGGAGGTGAAGGGACAAGTGTAGCATCTCTTGCGGTTGTAAGTGAAAGTGCCCGGGGAAGGGGTGGAGCGGAAGGGAAGAATTGACAAGGGAGTTGCGGAGGGAGCGGTCTTTGCAGAAGGCGGGGAGATGGGAAGATGTGGCGAGTGGAGGGGTCACGTTGGAGGTGGCAAAACTGGCGGAGGACTATCTGTTGTGTGCCGGCTGGTGGGGTGAAAGGTGAGACCAGGGGGACTCTGCCCTTGTTGTGAGTGAGGGAATGGGGAGAGGGCAGTGTTGTGTATGGAGGAGACCCTGGTGCGAGCCTCATCTATAGTGGGGAGGGGAATCCCCCACTATATCCCCCGTTCTCTGAAGAATGAAGACATTTTAGATGACCTGGTGTGGAACACCTCATCCTGGGATCAGATGTGGCGTAGACGGAGGAATTGGGAATAGGGGATGGGAGTCCTTACACAAAGCAGGGCGGGAGGAAGAGTAGTCCAGGTATCTTCGACTACATTAATATTGGTCCACCCTGTAGGAGTCCTGACTGCAGGGGCACAATGGTCCTGGTTGGAGATGCATCTCCAGGCATTGTTCACGTGTCCCAAGTATTTTTAACTTGAGAACTAGAATCTTCTCACCCAGCATTGTCTGACCCACTAAGTTACTCCTGCACTTTGTCCAATTGTAGAGGACGTTGGAACATTTCAAACATTAAAATGTTATGTGAATTTGATTTTTCAGCATCAAGTCTTCCTGGATTTGGTCTTTATGGATGTCATAGGAAGGTAAGGTATATATTTCTAACCATCTTCAGTTTAATGGGATAAATGTGGTAAATTATTGAGGGCTTTTCCAAATTTGTTTCTTCAACATCGAGGAGCTCGCAGTCTCTGGTCGAGACCGAAAGAACGCAAACGGTTCGGCTAGACCCCGAGTGAGCTGGAATTCAACCCCCTGATGCAGGACCCACGACACGGACGGCCTGACCGCTGACTACGGGAGTCGAGATCGTCCCGTCAACGGGAGGCCAAAGAAGGGAAGAGTTTGAACTTTGTGTTCTGTTGCTTTTGCTTGGTACGAGTGTATGGTAAATGAAATTCCTCGTGTTGCAAAGCATACTTTTTTGCAACACGAGCCACCCCATGCTTGAATCGTGAGTAAATACACAGTGCTGGAGGAACTTGATGGGTTTGACAACCTCTGAAGAAATGGACAGATGACTAATCGGGTTGGGAGCTCTCAGTCTGAAATACGGGGGAGAGCTGGAAATGAGGCGGGGGTTGGGCACTGCCTGACAGGTGATGGGTGGATTCCAGGTGAGTGGGTGATGGGCAAATGGATGGAGTAAGTGCCAAAGGCTGAAGGTGAAAGTGATCAAACATGTTGGATAAGGACAGGATCTGTGAAATGTAAAACCAGTGTGAGGTGGGGCTGGAAGGTAAAAGGGAAATATGGGACAAGGAGTTGAGAGATGAGCATACTTCCCTTCATTAACTAAGTAGTAATAACTAAATAACAATAACTAAAGAGTAATAACTAAGTAATCACTAAATAGTACCACTAAGTCCTTTCTTGTACGCTCATCTCTCAAACAGTCCCATATGCCCTCTTTCCCTTCCACCCCTAGTTTCATATTTCTGTTTCTTCCTTATTTGGCATTTTGTCCCTCTCACCTAGAGCCTTTGGCACTCACTGCATCCATATGCTAATCATGCCTCACATGTACCATCTATTTACTTGCTGGCTTTGCCCTACGTGCCTCTGCCTCTTTTCATTCTTTCATCAGTCTGAGGAAGGTTGCTGACCTGAGGTGTCATCTGTCCATTCCACTTGCAGTCGGGCAGATTGTGCCTGAACTGCTGAATGCGCCAGCACTTTGTCTTTGGACAGAGCCATGTTCCCCGGTTGTAGTTGGCTCCTGTTACAGTTAAAGTGGAGTTTCATATTTTTTGACTGAAGCTCTGGGGGGTTGTGATTTCCAGGTATCTGTAACCATCTGGACACCACTGAATGTTTGTTTATATCTAGTGTTTAAATGTCCAAGTGAAGAGTAAGGCATTGGGCAACAAGGTTGGGAGAACACTTGTGAAAGATAATGGGTATTTGATGTAACTGGGGTGTTGCTGTGCTTGTAAATTGTGTCAGTGCTGGAACAACTGGATGGGTGCAGCAACATCACTGGAGAACATGAATTGTTAATTCTGGGTTGGGACTCTACAGACCTTAAACTCTTAAGGCAGTCTAAATATATTCGACTACCTTAATATTAGTCCAACCTGTAGGATCCTGACTGCAGAGACACAATGGTCCTGGTTGGAGATGCATCTCCAGGCATTGTCCACATGTCCCAAGTGTTTTTACCTTGAGGACTATAATCTTCTCACCCAGGGCTATCTGACCCACTGAGTTGCTCCCGCACTTTCTCTAATTGTAGAAAAGGACGTTGGAATGTTTCAAATTAAAAAGTTATGTTAATTTGATTTTTCAGCATCAAGTCTTCCTGGATTTTGTCTTTATGGATGTCATAGGAAGGTAAGGTATGTATTTTTAACCATCTTCAGTTTAATGTGATAAATGTGGTAAATTATTGAGGGCTTTTCCAAATATGTTTCTTCAACACGGAGGAGCTCGCAGTCTCTGGTAGAGACCGATGTCGAATCTCCAAAGAACGCAAAAGGTTCGGCTAGACCCCGAGTGAGCTGGGATTCAACCCCCGATGCAGGACCCACGACGAGGACGGCCCGACCGCTGACTATGGGAGTCGAGATCGTCCCGTCAACGGGAGGCCAAAGAAGGGAAGAGTTTGAACTTTGTGGTGTTGCTTTTTATTGGTTTGAGTGTATTGTAAATGAAATTCCTCGTGTTGCAAAGCATACTTTTTTGCAACACGGGCCACCCCATGCTTGACTCGTGAGTAAATACACAGTGCTGGAGGAACTTGATGGGTTTGACAACCTCTAAAGAAATGGACAGATGACTAATCGGGTTGGGAGCGCTCAGTGTGAAATACGGGGGAGAGCTGGAAATGAGGCGGTGGTTGGGCACTGCCTGACAGGTGATGGGTGGATTCCAGGTGAGTGGGTGATGGGCAAATGGATGGAGTAAGTGCCAAAGGCTGAAGGTGAAAGTGATCAAACATGTTGGATAAGGACAGGATCTGTGAAATGTAAAACCAGTGTGAGGTGGGGCTGGAAGGTAAAAGGGAAATATGGGACAATGAGTTGAGAGATGAGCATACTTCCCTTCATTAACTAAGTAATAACTAAATACTAATAACTAATTACTAATAACTAAAAAGTAATAACTAAATACAACTAAATAGTAATAACTAACTAGTCCTTTCTTGTACGCTCATCTCTTGTCCCATATTTCCTCTTTCCCTTCCAACTATATCTCTCCTAGTTTTATATTTTAGTTCTGTCCTTATTTGGCATTTTGTTCTTTTCACCTTGAGCCTTTGGCACTCACTCCATCCATATGTAACTCACATGTATTTCCTTGCTGGCTTTGTCCTGCGTGCCTCTGCCTCTTTTCACTCTCATCAGTCTGAGGAAGGTTGCTGACCTGAGGTGTCATCTGTTCATTCCACTTGCAGCAGTCAGCATATTGTGCCTGAACCGCTGAATGCCTCCAGCACTTTGTTTTTGGACAGAGGGTTAGGGTTGTAGTTGGTTCCTTTTACAGGGAGAGTTTAACATTGTGGCTAATTTCATTTCGGAGTCACGTGAGTGACTTCGTGAAGAGCCCGCCGGCGCGCATGCTCGACATATCGTCGTATCGCGTTGCTGCGACGGCTGACGGAGGAGCGCGCTCCTCGCCAGCCCTTCATAAGGGAACCACGCAGGTAAGTATGCTACCTTAAGTTGGTGGTTCTTGTTGTGTTTGCTTCACAGCAAGAACATGGATGGGAGTTTGAGAGGCCGGAGATCAGGGAAAAGTCGCCGGCCAGCAGTTCCGGAGCGAGAGTTGTCGGGGGTACCTGCAACACAGACCGGAACGAGGGCGGAGATGTCGGTGAGCTCTGTCTTTTCAGGTCCGGACCCGCCCGCACACCACAGCTCGGAGGAGTTCGACGAGGAGGAGTGTGGTGTGCCGCCAGAGCAGGACGACCCTGCCATGGCAGTCAGGTCGTCAGCAGGCTTGCTGACTGCCTCGAGCAGAAGGGTCCGTGCGGCTGCACGGCCCGTTTCACGCAGCCCTCTGAGGAGGGGAAGGGCAGGAGCCCAGAAGCCTAACCCTGTCGGGGCTAAGGCTCTGCCTGCCGCCAAGGAGCGGTCAGGTTCCAGGACGGGACCCGGGGCAGCTGTGAGGTCCAGCCGTCGCCCCCCAACTTTCGACGCCGGGACGAGTCAGTTGGGGGTCCCGTCACGGTCGCCGAGCCCCCCATGGATGGGTGGGCGAGACCATGCGTCGGCAAGGTCCACGATGTGGGCAGCTGGCAAGCCTGCACGGGCTCAAGGTATCCAGGCTTCGGCTGGTGCCGACACCATGCCGCATCTGTCCGTAGAGGCAACGGCTTCCGCTCCCGCTAAACGGAGGCAGTTGAACACGCCCGTGCAGGAATCGCGCAGTTTCGCCTCGGCGGCTGTCGACGACGACTACCGGCACCGGCAGGGCCTCGACGAGGTGCGGGCCGATGACAGGAGCCCCGGCCAATTTTCAGAGCCGGAGGACTCCGACCACCTGAGTGTTCAGGATGAAGGGCGTATTGACCGTATGGAGCGGCTGCTGGAGCTTCTCATACAAGGTCAACAACAACAGGCATCCAGCAGCGACAGGCACAGGGCTTCATCACCAGCTTCGTACACCAGCCTGGAGCAGCAGGACGAGGAGGCAGTGGTCGACCCCATCCCACCCCCGCCTGAATTACCGGCGGAGGACCTCCTCGATGTGGCCACCAAGTTTGCAGCCCCTCATTCCTCGGGGCTTCCCATCAATACGAAATTGGCAGCCACTGTGGACTTCCTAAATAATCACCAGCTTCAGGAGGAAGTTCTACTACAAGCCATGAGCCGTCACAAGGCTCCATCAAGCTGCAACTCCCTCAACGTGCCTGTGGTCAATACGCCAATATGGGGCAACATCAGTGCGGCTATCCGTCAGCAGGAGCTGAAAATTCAGCGGATCCTGAAACTCCTCACGGCCGGGATTACTGCCTTTGTGCGGTCGGTCGACGGAGAGGAGCTTAATTTGGACCAGGAGGATGCTCTGGCGCTTCTGTGCGCTACTCAAAATGAAATAAATGGCTTTCGCAAAAATAGCATCCGCCCAGCGCTCAACCCTAAGTTTGCAGGGTTGTGCAAACCGCCGCCGCCGCCCCGTCAGCTCTTTGGCGAAGACCTTTCCAAAAGGGTCAGAGAGCTTGATGAACAAGCCAAGACCGTGGGGCTCATGCGCTCTCATAGTGCCCCCACGCCATCGAGCTCGAAAGCTCCGCTTGGCCGCTCACGAGGGTCTGTCAGCACTTCTACCAGAAATTACCCTCCAGCTCCAAACCGATATCAACCACCCCAACACCAGGGGTCTTTTTTAGGACAGGCTCGGCAGAAGCCGAGGTGGAAAATGAGGACGCCACGACCTCAAACCAACCCAGCACCTCTACGTCCACCCACTCGTGTCAGGGACCGCCGGTAACCACAGAGGTGAGGCGGTCTGGTTCTCTTTTTTCTCTTTGTTTAACTTCACATGTTGGTGGGCGTCTGCGGTTGTTTGCGGGTGCATGGGGTGACATTACCAGTGATGAGTACGTGTTACGGAATATTCAGGGCCATAGCATTGAGTTTATTAATGGGGACATCCCTCCGTCTCAGCATAGACCGGGTCGTACTTTTAAACTAACGGCTGCGGAACAGTCCGTAGGCTATAAGGAAATTTTAAGGTTGGAACAGAAAGGGGTCAAAGAGAGAACGGTTCATGAGCCCGTTGAATTTGTTTCCAATATTTTTACTCGACCTAAGAAGGATGGAGGCTGTAGAGTCATTATTGATCTAACCACTCTGAATAACTTTGTAACATATACTCATTTTAAAATGGACACGTTTGAAACGGCCAAATCATTGATCTCACAAGGGTGCTTTATGGCATGCATTGATTTACAGGATGCGTACTATACCGTACCCATGAAAAAATATTACAGAAGGTTCTTAAAATTTATCTGGATGGATCAGCTGTGGCAATATAGGGCGTTGCCTAATGGGCTCACCACAGCCCCTCGATTATTTACTAAATTGGTGAAGCCAATTATGGCTTATTTAAGACAACGACATCATATCGTTATGGCCTATTTAGATGATATTTTAATTGTCGGCCACACCTTGGAATTAGCTCAACAAGGGGTTGCAGCTGCGGTCAATTTGTTCCAACAGCTTGGGTTCATTATTCATCCAGAAAAATCTAAGTTCTGCCCCACCCAGGTAATTAATTATCTGGGGTTCCAGGTGAATTCCATTAGCATGAGAGTCACCATACCAATTAACAAAATTGAGGAGGTAACACAGGTGTGTACAGATTTAATCAATACTCGTATACCATCGATTCGTCACACAGCTACTGTCATTGGCAAGATTGTGGCTTTGTTTCCGGCAGCCCGGTATGGACCTCTGCATTATCAAAACTTGCAGAGAGCCAAGATCGCTGCGTTGCGACGGCATGCTGGTCATTATGATCGATCAATGCAGCTGCCGCCTGCAGCATTGGATGAGTTACGATGGTGGGTTTGCCACATTAGTAACTCGTTTAAAACTATTATTGAGGCGAAACCGATGATATACTTACAAACTGATGCGAGCTCTGATGGCTGGGGAGCTACGAATCAATATTCTAGTTGTGGGGGCCGATGGGATACCCTTGAGAATACGATGTTGGTATCACAAGGGATCAACTATTTGGAGCTGCTTGCAGCGTTTCACGGACTTCGTGCATATTGTTCCAAGATCATTGGAGCACATGTCCGGCTCCAAATAGACAATACCACAGCGGTGGCGTATTTAAACCACATGGGCGGTACCAGGTCAGTTTCATGTGATAAATTGGCTAATTCAATTTGGCTCTGGTGTGTCAAGAGAGACATTTGGATTTCAGCTACCTATTTGCCAGGTGAGCTTAATATTGTGGCGGACGCCAGGTCACGCAAGTTCAATGATAATATTGAATGGATGTTACATCCTGAAATTTTTGCAAAAATCACAGCCAAATTTGGGAAACCGGACATTGACCTTTTTGCGTTCCGGTTGAACCATCAGGTACCAACCTACGTCTCGTGGGAACCAGATCCTGGGGCTATAGCGTTAGATGCATTCTCGCTAGACTGGGGGAATTGCTTTTTCTATGCATTCCCCCCGTTTTGCCTCATCAGTCGGGTATTACGTAAAATTCAGATGGATGGTGCCAAGGGCATCCTTATCATACCCCACTGGCCTACACAGCCGTGGTATCCGATGGTCTTTGACACGCTCAGTGAACCTTGGGTCCGTTTGCAGGGTAGCCCAGAATTAGTTACTCACCCTGTTTCAGGGGAGCCACATCCCTGCCATGGCTATTTAAATTTGTTGGCTTGCAGATTCTGAATCGGCCTTTAGTTAAATACGGCCTTTCTACCCGGACCATGGATACCATTGCGGCGTCGTGCCGAGAGTCTACAAGGCGAAGATACCGCTCTCACATCAGGAAGTGGGAAGCCTTCTGCAGCCGCTCTCGCATCACGTACGATGCCGTGACTATAACCGACGTCCTGGAATTCCTCGCGGGGTTGCACCATGATGAACACTTAAGCTACAGTGCCATCAACAGCGCCAGGAGCGCTCTATCATTCTACCTCAATATTGAGGTGGGATCCAACAGGCTAGTGTCCAGGCTCATGCGGGGTATTTTCAATACGAATCCGCCTACACCACGTTACAATATCACCTGGGATGTCAGGGACGTTTTAACTCTGCTCAGGACGTGGTCCCCCATGGAAGGGCTCCGGCTGGACAAACTCACCATGAAACTGGTGATGTTACTAGCGCTGACTTCAGCACAGAGGGTACAGACACTCCACAAACTACGTGTTGACAGAATGATGTCTACCCCCACAGTCGTAGTTTTCTTTGTTGACGAGCTACTAAAGCAGCACAGACCTGGGTGCACAGGGCTGCAGCTGAAGTTCCCGGCATACCCCGCCGATGCTAGGCTATGCTTAGCCTCCCATATCCGTTACTACGTCAAGGTGACGGCAAGCATCAGAGGAATGGAGAGATACCTGCTTGTCACTCATAAGAGACCTCACCATCGAGTGACAACACAGACGATATCCAGGTGGCTTCGAGTCGTCTTGGGTAAGTCAGGTATCGACACTAATGTGTTCAAATCTCATTCCACCAGGGCTGCATCGACGTCGGCGGCGAGGGTCATGGAGGTACCCATGGACCATATTCTCGCCACAGCAGGATGGGCTAATGAAGCTGTGTTCCAGCGGTTCCTGCGCCTCTACAGTTCGCAGAAGCCGTGCTAAATGCGGGGCAAGAACGTGGAGATGTCCCCGAATGAGGGTTTTTTTGATTTGTTTGTTAATAAATATGCTTTGTTTTGCAGTATGGACTAGTCAGCAAGTTATTCCTCCCATCCATCCCTGGTAGTGGTGTGACAGCATGGATGTGGTCCAGGGCGTGTCATCACAGAAGCTTTGAAGTCTTCACTACGTCACTCACGTGACTCCGAAATGAAATAGTAAGATTGAACGAGAACTTACCAGTTCGAAGGTTGATCTTTATTTCATGAGGAGTCGAAGTGAGGGATTTCGTGCCCTCCTCGCCCAACCCTCAATCACCTTCATCTGGTAATCTTAGTCGTTTCATTCTTACTATGTGAAGTCATTTCTTTTGATTGGTTTCTGTGATTCCACGTCGCTACTTTGAAGTATGTCGAGCATGCGCGCCGGCGGGCTCTTCACGAAATCCCTCACTTCGACTCCTCATGAAATAAAGATCAACCTTCGAACTGGTAAGTTCTCGTTCAATCTTACTAGTCTCACTTTTTGTTAATGCTGCCCTTCCAAGTATGTAGTTTTTGCAGTTTGTTTAAATCTCTGATTTGGATACATCAATGGTACAATTTCCTATCCCGTCTTCCTGTTAGGAGCGAGCAGTTCCTGTTAGTTTCCACCCAGAGTCTCAAAAGTCTTGGCTCTATGCTGGTAGAAATATCTGCTAGGGTTAGTCGGTCTCCTCTCAATCTGCCAATGTTGGCATGTGCTGTGGAAAACTTATTCCCCATCACTGTAACTTTGGTTTGTTGCTGATTTAACTCAAAGGATGTTTTCATTTAAAGCAATGTGTGCGTCGTGGGTGTGTTTTTACTAGATAATCTGAACGCTGTGTACGCTCCCGTTGGTGTACAGGCATTGATGCCCATGTTATACAGCAGCAGGTGGCAGTCACAGAACAGTGTTTGGTTTAGCTGGGGTGTTGCTGAACCAGTTGATTAAGTCAATGTATTATGATAACTTGCAGGATCAGTGGGCCTTCATGCAGATATTTCTCCAGGCACTGTCCATGTATCTGCGTGTTCAATTTACAGAATATATAATGTTTTCACCCGGTGCTCTGTTCATTACCCTGCTACGTGTTTCTAATTATGGTAGAGGCACCAAGAACCTGTGGTGCCATTCGTTGCCTGATTAAACTTGGTGATCGATACAACAATTCGGCGATACAACAATTCGGCGATACAACAATTTGGCGATACAACAATTCGGCCATAAAACAAATCCTCACAAAATGCGGTTTCACACCTTTAATACTTACAAAATTCTTAAGGGGTTGGACAAGCTAGATGCTGGAAGATTGTTCCTGATGTTGGGGGAGTCCAGAACAAGGGGTCACAGTCTAAGGATAAGGGGGAATTCCTTTAGGACCAAAATGAGGAAAACATTCTTTACACAGAGAGTGGTGAGTCTCTGGAATTCTCTGCCACAGAAGGTAGTTGAGGCCAGTTCATTGGCTATATTTAAGAGGGCGTTAGATGTGGCACTTGTGGCTAAAGGGATCAGGGGGTATGGAGAGAAGGCAGGTACGGGATACTGAGTTGGATGATCAGCCATGATCACGTTGAATGGCGGTGCAGGCTTGAAGGGCCGAATGGCCTACTCCTGCACCTATTTTCTATGTTTAGTGTACGGGGTGATCGCTGGATTGTGCAGACTCGGTGGGCCAGACGGCCAGTTTCCACACTATCTCAAATTATTTTTTATTCACGGTTCTTTCAACTCGGGGCGCTGGAATCTTGAGCATAAACAACAGTGCTGGAGGAACTTGGTGGGTCAGGCAGCATCTGAAGAAATGGACAAATGATTAATCAGGGCGGGAGCCTTCAGACTGAAATACGGGGGAGAGCTGGAAATGAGGTGGGGGTGGGGCACTGCCTGACAGGTGATGGGTGGATACAGGTGAGTGGGTGATGGGCAGATGGGTGGAGTAAGTGACAAAGGCTGAAGGTGAAAGTGATAAAACATGTTGGATAAGGACAAGAACTGTGAAATGTAAAACCAGAGGGGGGTGGGAAGGTGAAATATGGGACTGAGAGATGAGTGTACTTCCCTTCACCCCCCAACACCCTGGTGTGCTAATTGACTGACTACCTAATTAATTAACTCACTAACTAACCAACTAACACTGGTCCTTTCCCTTCCACTGTACGCTCATCTCTCAAACAGTCCCGTATTTCCCTCTCTCCCTTCCACCAATATCTGTCCTAGTTTTAAATTTCAGTTCTATCCTTATTTGGCTTTTTGTCGCTTTCAACTTGAGCCTTTGGCACTCACTCCATCCATATTCTAATCACGCCTCACATGTACCACCTATTTCCTTGCTGGCTTTGTCCTGCGTGCCTCTGCCTCTTTTCACTCTTTCATCAGTCTGAGGAAGGTTGCTGACCTGAGATGTCATCTGTCCATTCCACTGCCTGACCCGCTGAGTTACTCCAGCACTTTGTGAAACGTCACTTATCCATGTTCTCCACAGATGCTGCCTGACCCGCTGAGTTACTCCAGCACTCTGTGAAACGTCACCTATCCATGTTCTCCACAGATGCTGCCTGACCCGCTGAGTTACTCCAGCACTCTGTGAAACGTCACCTATCCATGTTCTCCACAGATGCTGTCTGATCCGCTTAGTTACTCCAGCACTCTGTGAAACGTCACCTATCCATGTTCTCCACAGATGGAGGCTAACCTGAGTTACTCCAGCGCTGTCAATTTTTTTTTTTTGTAAACCAGCATCTGCAGTTCCTTGATTTTCATCCTAAATATTTCCTGGTTTCAGGGCTTTTACAAACTTTGGCATCTGGGCAATGGGTGCATTATGGGGAAATGAAACTGGTCACAAAGCAATAAAGCACCATTTTACAGAAAATAGAGCAATTATATGTAATTTGTAGGGTTACACAAAAAGCTGGAGAAACTCAGCGGGTGCAGCAGCATCTAAGGAGCGAAGGAGATAGGCGACGTTTCGGGTCGAGACCCTTCAGATGGCACTCCCAATGTGCAGTGAATAACAGGTTGCCCCAATTTGTGGGCAACACTCCCACCATGTGGTGATCCACTGTGCTGCAGACCCATCCAGTTTGTGGGCAACACTCCCACCGTGTGGTGATCCGCTGCACTGCAGACCCATCCAGTTTGTGGGCAACACTCCCACCGTGTGGTGATCCGCTGCACTGCAGGTCCATCTGATATGTGGACAAAGTACTAGTTTGACTCTGGTCGGGCAGCATCTCTGAAGAACGTAGACAGGAGTATCTTTTTGTCCACAATTACTGCATCGCACAGCATACTGGACAGTGAGGAATTTCTTTGTGGTGAATCTGTGGAATTAATTGCTACTGAAGAATGGCTGTCAATGGATATTGTTAAAGTGGAGATAGATTCTTGATTAGCAAGAGCGTCAAAGGTTACGGGGTCTAAATGGTCTCAACCCAAAACTTCACCTGTTCCTTATCACCTGACCCACTGAGTTACTCCAGGTCGTTGTTTCACCGTGCATTTGTGTGCATCTACATTGTCAGCATCATAGAAAATAGGTGCAGGAGGAGGCCATTTGGCGCTTCGAGCCGTTCATTGTGATCATGGCTGATCGTCCACTATCAACAATCCATTTCTTCAGTACTCTAGATTCTAGTTTCGTCCTTGACGCTTTTTAGCTCTGCACCTGGTCTTTCCACCCGGATTCGGCAAATTTTGACTGAAGCCCTGGGGGGTTTGGGTTTTTCCAGGTATTTTTAACCACCTGGACACCACTCAATGTCTGTTTATATATAACATTTCAATGTCCACGTGAAGAGTACAGAATGTATTTACCTTGAGGACTAGAATCTTCTCGCCCAGGACTGTTCGACCCACTGAGTTGCTCCCGCACTTTGTTTAATTGTAGAGAAGGATGTTGGAATATTTCAAAACGTTAAAATGTTATGTTAAAGAAGGAACTGCAGATGCTGGAGAATCGAGGGTTACACAAAAAGCTGGAGAAACTCAGCGGGTGCAGCAGCATCTAAGGAGCGAAGGAGATGGGTGACGTTTCGGGTCGAGACCCTTCTTCAAAATGTTATGTTAATTTGATTTTTGAGCATCAAGTCTTCCTGGATTTGGTCTTTATGGATGTCATAGGAAGGCAAGGTTCCTTGTTGGCTTTTTCAATTGTTTTTTTCTTCAACATCGAGGTGGAGTGACTGATCTGGTAGAGACCGATGTTGTGAAGGTTATGGCTAGTTCGACTAGCCCTGATCCGTGGTCGATGGCACGGCGTGGGGGAGCTGAGATTCAACAAACCCCCCCCACCACCCCAATGCAGGAACCCTGTCACGAAGGGCCCGAACGCCGGCAACGGGAGTGTGAGATCGGCCCGTCAACGGAAAGCTCGAGGCCCCAGACCGCGTGATGCCAAAGAAGGGAAGAGTTTGAACTTTGTATTCTGTTACTTTTTATTGGTATGTGTTTATGGTAAATTAAATTCCTTGTGTTGCAAAGCACACTTTTTTTGCAGCACGAACCACCCCATGCTTGAATTATGAGTGAATACACAGTGCTAGAAGAACTTGGTGGGTTTGACAACCTCTGAAGAAATGGACAGATGACAGGTCGGGAGCTCTCCGTCTGAAATACGGGGGAGAGCTGGAAATGAGGTGGGGGTTGGGCACTGCCTGACTGGTGAGTGGAGTACAGGTGAGTGGGTGATGGGCAAATGGATGGAGTAAGTGCCAAAGGCTGAAGGTGATAAAACATGTTGGATAAGAACAAGAACTGAAATGTAAAACCAGGGTGAGGTGGAGTTGGAAGGTAAAAGGGAAATATGGAAAAGGAGTGAGAGATGAGCGTACTTCCCTTCACCCCCCCCCCCATATGCACCCTGGTGTGCTAACTAAGTGATATCAACTAAGTGATAATACGTAACTCATCAACTAAGTAATAACAACTAAGGAAGACTAACTCTGGTTCTTTCCCTTCCTCTGTATGCTCGTCTCTCAGTCCCATATTCTCTGTATGTTTTCAACCCATATCTCCCCTAGTTTTATATTTCAGTTCTCTCCTTATTTGGCATTTTGTCCCTTTCACCTTGAGCCTTTGGCACTGACTGCATCCATATGCTAATCACGCCTGGCATGTACCACCTATTTACTTGCTGGCTTTGTCCTGCGTGCCTCTTCCCTCTTTCATCAGTCTGAGGAAGGTTGCTGACCTGAGATGTCATCTGTCCATTTCACTTGCAGTCAGGCATATTGTGCCTGAACTGCTGAATATCTCCAGCACTTTGTCTTTAGACAGAGCCATGTTCCCTTGTTGTAGTTGGCTCCTGTTACAGGGAAAGTAGTTTAATATTTTTGACTGAAGCTCTGGGGGGGGTTTGGTTTTTCCAGGTATTTTTAACCATCTGGACACCACTGAATGTTTATTTATCCACGTGGAGATTAAGGCGTTGGGCAACAAGGTTGGGAGAACACTTGTGAAATATAATGGATATTTGATGTAACTGGGGTGTTGCTGTGCTTGTAAATTGTGTCCGTGCTGGAGCAACTCGATGGGCGCAGCAAAAACGCTGGAACATGGATTGGTAATTCTGGGTTGGGACCCTTCAGACCTTAAACTCTTAAGGTAGTCTAAATATATTTGACGTTGGAACATTTCAAACATTAAAATGTTAATTTGATTTTTTTCAGCATCAAGTCTTCCTGAATTTGGTCTTTATGGGTGTTATAGGAAGGTAAGGTATCCATTTCTAACCCTCTTCAGTTTAATGGCATAAATGTGTTAAATTATTGATAGATTTTCCAAATTTGTTTCTTCAACATCGAGGAGCTCGCAGTCTCTGTTAGAGACTGATGTCGATGTCGGTTCCAGAGTGCACAAGGTTCGACTAGACCCCGAGTGAGCTGGTGTTAAACCTCTGAAGAAATGGACAGATGACTAATCGGGTCGGGAGCTCTCAGTCTGAAAGAGGAGAGCTGGAAACGAGGTGGGGGTTGGGTTCTACTTGACGGGTGATGGATGAATTACAGGTGAGTGGGTGACGGGCAAATTGATGGAGTAAGTGCTGAAGGTGGAAGTAATAAAACTTGTTGGATAAGGACAGGAACTGTGAAATCTAAAACCAGGTTGACGTGGGTTTGGAATTTAAAAGTGAAATATGGACAGGAGTTGAGAGATGAGTGTACTTCCCTTAACTAAATATTAATAACTAAATAATAATACCAACATAATTGCATAACAACTACTAACTAGTCATTTCTTGTATGCTCATCTCTCAAACAGTCCCATATTCCCTCTTTCCCTTCCACCCATATCTCTCCTAGTTTCATATTTAAGTTCTCTCCTTATTTGGCTTTTGGCACCTATTTACTTGCTGGCTTTGTCCTGCGTGCCTTTGCCTCTTTTCACTCTCATCAGTCTGAGGAAGGTTGCTGGCGATGTCATCTGTTCATTTAACTTGCAGCAGTCAAGCAGATTGTGCCTGAACTGCTGAATGCCTCCAGCACTTTCTTTGGACAGAGCCATGTTCCCTTGTTGTAGTTGGCTCCTGTTACAGGGAAAGTATAGTTTAATGTTGACTGGCTCTGGGGGGTTGTGTTTTTCCAGGTATTTTTAACTATCTGGACACCACTGAATGTTTATCTAACAGTTAAATGTCCACGTGGAGAGTAAGTCGTCTGGCAACAAGGTTGGGAGAACACTCATGAAATATAATGGGTATTCGATGTAACTGGGGTCTTGCTGTGCTTGTAAATTGTGTCAGTGCTGGAGCAACTCGATGGGTGCAGCAACATCGCTGTAGAACATGGATAGGTAATTCTGGGTTGGGTCTCTTCAGACCTTAAAACTGTTAAGGTAGTTTAAATATATTTGACTACATTAATATTGGTCCAACCTGTAGGAGTCCTGACTGCAGAGACACAATGGTCCTCGTTGGAGATGCATCTCCAGGCATTGTCCAAGTGTTTTTATCTTGAGAACTAGAATCTTCTCACGCAGGATTGTCGGACCCACTGAGTTACTCCTGCACTCTGTCTAATTGTAGGGAATGAAGTTGGAACATTTCAAACATTAAAATGTTATGTTAATTTGATTTTTCAGCATCGAGTCTTCCTGGATTTGGTCTTTATGGATGTTATAGAAAGATAAGGTATGTATATCTAACCGTCTTCAGTTTAATGGGATAAATGTGTTAAATTATTGATTGATTTTCCAAATTTGTTTCTTCAACATCGAGGAGCTCACAGTCTCTGGTAGAGACTGATGCCGGGAAGCTCAAAAGAACGCAAAAGGTTCGACTAGACCCTGAGTGAGCTGAGATTCACCCACTGATGCAGGACCGCCGGCTATGGGAGTTGAGATCGTCCTGTCAATGGGAGGCCAAAAAGGGAAGAGTTTGAACTTTGTGTTTTGCTTTTTATTGGTATGAGTGTATGGTAAATGAAATTTCTTGTTGCAAAGCATACTGTTTTTGCAACACGAGCCACCCCATGCTTGAATCGTGAGTAAATACAGTGCTGGAGGAACTTCGGTGGGTTTGACAACCTCTGAAGAAATGGACAGATGACTAATTGGGTCGGGAGCTCTCAGTCTGAAATATGGGGGAAGAGCTGGAAATGAGGTGGGGTTGGGCACTGCCTGACAGGTGATGGGTGGATTACAGGTGAGTCGGTGATGGGCAAATGGATGGAGTAAGTGCCAAAGGCTGAGGGTGGAAGTGATAAAACATGTTGGATGGATAAGGACAAGAACTGAAATGTAAAACCAGGGTGAGGTGGAGTTGGAAGGTAAAAGGGAAATATGGGACAAGTATTTGAGAGATGAGCGTACTTCCCTTCATTAACTAAGTAAAAACTAAATAATAATGAAATAAAAACAACTAAATAACATAATAATAAAAAATAAATAATAACTGGGTTAGGGTTACCTAACCGTAATAACTAAATAACAACATAATAATAACTAAACAACTAACTAGGCTTTCTTGTACGCTCGTCTCTCAGTCCCATATTTCCCTCTTTCCCTTCCACCCATATCTCTCCTAGTTTCATATTTCTGTTCTCTCCTTATTTGGCAGTTTGTCCCTTTCACCTTGATCCTGTGGCACTCACTCCATCCATATGCTAATCACGCCTCACATGTACCACCTATTTACTTTCTGGCTTTGTCCTGCGTGCCTCTGCCACTTTTCACTCTCATCAGTCTAGGAAGGTTCCTGACCTGAGATGTCATCTGTCCATTCCACTTGCAGTCGGGCAGATTGTGCCTGAACTGCTGAATGCCTCTAGCACTTTGTCTTTGGACAGAGCCATGTTCCCTTGTTGTAGTTGGCTCCTGTTACAGGGAAAGTAGAGTGAATATTTTTGACTGAACTCTGGGGGGTTGGGTATTTCCAGGTATTTTTAACCATCTGGACACCACTGAATGTTTGTTTATATCTAACATTTAAATGTCCACATGGATAGTAAGGCATTGGGCAACAAGGTTGGAGAACACTTGTGAAATATAATGCGTATTTGATGTAACTGGGGTGTTGCTGTGCTTGTAAATTGTGTCAGTGCTGTAACAACTCGATGGGTGCAGCAACATCGCTGGAAAACATGGATTGGTAATTCTGGGTTGGGACTCTTCAGACGTCTAAATATTTGACTACATTAATATTGGTCCAACCTGTAGGAGTCCTGACTGCATAGACACAATGGTCCTGGTTTGAGATGCATCTGCAGGCATTGTCCACGAGTCCCAAATGTTTTTAACTTGAGACTTAGAATCTTCTCATCCAGGATTGTCTGACCCACTGAGTTACTCCTGCACTTTGTTTACTCCTGCACTTTTTTCTAATTGGAGAGAAGGAAGTTGGAACATTTCAAACATTAAAATGTTATGTTGATTTGAATTTTCAGCATTGCGTCTTCCTGGATTTGGTATTTATGGATGTTATAGAAAGATAAGGTATGTATATCTAACCCTCTTCAGTTTAATGGGATAAATGTGTTAAATTATTGATTGATTTTCCAAATTTGTTTCTTCAACATCGAGGAGCTCAGTCTGTGGTAGAGACCGATGTCGGGAAGCTACAAAGAACGCAAAAGGTTCGACTAGACTCCGAGTGAGCTGGGATTCGCCCCCCCCGATGCAGGACCCCCGACCGCCAGCTACGGGAGTCGAGATCGTCCCGTCAACGGAGGCCAAAAAGAGAAGAGTTGGAACTTTGTGTTGTGTTGCTTTTTATTGGTACGAGTGTATGTTAAATGAAATTCCTTGTGTTGCGAAGCATAATTTTTTTTGCAACACGGGCCACCCTATGCTTGAATCGTGAGTGAATACACAGTGCTGGAGGAACTTGGTGGGTTTGATAACCTCTGAAGAAATGGACAGATGACTAATCGGGCTGGGAGCTCTCAGTCTGAAATACGGGGGAGAGCTGGAAATGAGGTGGGGGTTGGGCACTGCCTGACGGGTGATGGGTGGATTCCAGGTGAGTGGGTGATGGGCAAATGGATGGAGTAAGTGCCAAAGGCTGAAGGTGGAAGTGATAAGACATGTTGGTTAAGGACAGGATCTGTGAAATGTAAAACCAGTGTGAGGTGTGGTTGGAAGATAAAAGGGAAATATGGGACAAGAATTTGAGAGATGAGCGTACTTCCCTTCATTAACTAAGTAAAAACCTAATAATAATTAGATAGAAACAACTAAATAAGAATAAAAAATAAATAATGACTACGTTAGGGTTACCTAAGCCTAATGATTAAATAATAACTAAATATTAATAACAACTAAATAACTACTAGTCCTTTCTTGTAAGCTTGTCTCTCAAACAGTCCCATATTCCCTCTTTCCCTTCCACCCATATCTCCCCTAGATTCATATTTCAGTTCTCTCCTTATTTGGCATTTTGTTCCTTTCACCTTGAGCCTTTGGCACACACTGCATCCATATGCTAATCACAGCTCGCATGTACCACCTATTTACTTGCTGGCTTTGTCCTTCGTGCCTCCGCCTCTTTTCACTTTGAGGAAGGTTCACTTTCACTTTCAGTTTGAGGAAGGTTGTTGACCCGAGATGTCATCTGTCCATTTCACTTTCACTCGGGCAGATTGTGCCTGAACTGCTGAATGCCTCCAGCACTTTTTCTTTGGACAGAGCCATGTTCCCTGGTTGTAGTTGGCTCCTATTACAGGGAAAGTAGAGTTAATATTTTTGACTGGCTAATGTTTTTCCAGGTATTTTGAACCATCTGTACACCACTGAATGTTTGTTTATATCTAACATTCAAATGTCTACGTGGAGAGTAAGGCTTTGGGCAACAAGGTTTGGAGAACACGTGAAATATGGGTATTTGATGTAACTGGGGTGTTGCTGTGCTTGTAAATTGTGTCAGCGCTGGAGCAACTCAATGGGTGCAGCAACATCGCTGGAGAACATGAATTGGTAATTTTGGGTTGGGACTCTTCAGACCTTAAACTCTTAAGGTAGTCCAAATACATTAGACTACCTTAATATTGGTCCAACCTGTAGTAGTCCTGACTGCAGACACAATGGTCCTGGTTGAACATCTCCAGGCATTGTTCATGTGTCCCAAGTGTTTTTACCTTGACTAGAATCTTCTCCCCAGGACTGAACATTTCAAACATTGAAATGTTATGTTAATTTGATTTTTCAGCATCAAGTCTTCCTGGTCTTTATGGGTGTTATAGAAAGATAAGGTATGTATTTCTAATGGAATAAATGTGTTACTGATTTACCAAAATTTTTTTTTTCAACATGTAGGAGCTCAGTATCTGGTAGAGACCGATGTCTGGAAGCTCCAAAGAACGCAAAAGGTTAGACTAGACCCCGAGTGAGCTGTGATTCAACCCCCTGATGCAGGACCCACGACAAGAACGGACCGACCGCTGACTACGGGAGTCGAGATCGTCCCGTCAACGGGAGGCCAAAGAAGGGAAGGGGTTGAACTTTGTTCTGTTTTTTTTATTGATATGAGTGTATGGTAAATGAAATTCCTCGTGTTGCAAAGCATACTTTTTAGCAACACGAGCCACCCCATGCTTGAATCATGAGTAACTACACAGTGCTGGAGGAGCTTGATGGGTTTGACAACCTCTGAAGAAATGGACAGATGACAAATAGGGTTGGGAGCTCTCAGTCTGAAATACGGGGAGAGCTGGAAATGAAGCGGGGGTTGGGCACTGCCTGACAGGTGATGGGTGATTATAGGTGAGTGGGTGATGGGCAAATGGATGGAGTAAGTGCCAAAGGCTGAAGGTGAAAGTGATCAAACATGTTGGATAAGGACAGGATCTGTGAAATGTGAAACCAGTGTGAGGTGGGGTTGGAAGGTAAAAGGGAAATATGGATCAAGGAGTTGAGAGATGAGCATACTTCCCTTCATTAATTAAGTAAGAACTAAATAGGACCACTAAATAGGACCACTAAATAGGACCACTAAATAGGACCACTAAATAGGTCCTTTCTTGTACGCTCGTCTCTCAAACAGTCCCATATTCCCTCTTTCCCTTCCACCCATATCTCCTAGTTTCATATTTCAGTTTTGTCCTTATTTGGCATTTTGTTCCTTTCACATTGAGCCTTTGGCACTCACTCCATCCATATGCTAATCATGCCTCACATGTACCACCTATGTACTTGCTGGCTTTGTCCTGCGTGCCTCTGCCTCTTTTCACTCTCATCAGTCTGAGGAAGGTTCCTGACCTGAGATGTCATCTGTCCATTCCACTTGCAGTCAGGCAGATTGTGCCGGAACTGCTGAATGTCTCCAGCACTTTGTCTTTAGACAGAGCCATGTTCCCTTGTTGTACTTGGCTCCTGTTACAGGGAAAGTAGAGTTTAATATTTTTGACAGAAGCTCTGGGGGGTTGGGATTTCCAGGTATTTGTAACCATCTTGACACCACTGAATGTTTGTTTATATCTAATGTTTAAATGTCCATGTGAAGAGTAAGGCATTGGGCAACAAGGTTGGGAGGACACTTGTGAAAGATAATGGGTATTTGATGTAACTGGGGTGTTGCTGTGCTTGTAAATTGTGTCAGTGTTGGAACAACTCGATGGGTGCAGCAACATCACTGGAGAACATGAACTGGTAATTCTGGGTTGGGACTCTTCAGACCTTAAACTCTTAAGGTAGTCTAAATATATTCGACTACCTTAATATTAGTCCAACCTGTAGGAATCCTGACTGCAGAGACACAATGGTCCTCGTTGGAGATGCATCTCCAGGCATTGTCCACATGTCCCAAGTGTTTACTTTGAGGAATAGAAACTTCTCACCCAGGGCTATCTGACCCACTGAGTTGCTCCCACACTTTCTCTAATTGTAGAAAGGGATGTTGGAATGTTTCAAACATTAAAATGTTATGTAAATTTGATTTTTCAGCATCGAGTCGTCCTGGATTTTGTCTTTATGGTGTCATAGGAAGGTAAGGTATATATTTCTAACCATCTTCAGTTTAATAGGATAAATGTGGTAAATTATTGAGGGCTTATCCAAATTTGTTTATTCAACATGGAGGAGCTCGCAGTCCCTGGTAGAGACCGTTGTCGAAGCTCCAAAGAACGCATAAAGGTTCGGCTGGGCCCCGAGTGAGCTGGGATTCAACCCCCTGATGCAGGACCCACGACACGAACGGACCGACCACTGACTACGGGAGTCAAGATCGTCCTGTCAACGGGAGGCCAAAGAAGGGAAGAGTTTGAACTTTGTTCTGTTGCTTTTTATTGATATGAGTGTATGGTAAATGAAATTCCTCGTGTTGCAAAGCATGAGCCACTCCATGCTTGAATCGTGAGTAAATACACAGTGCTGGAGGAACTTGATGGGTTTGACAACCTCTGAAGAAATGGACAGATGACTAATCGGGTTGGGAGCTCTCAGTCTGAAATACGGGGGAGAGCTGGAAATGAGGTGGGGGTTGGGCACTGCCTGACAGGTGATGGGTGGATTACAGGTGAGTGGGTGATGCGCAAATGGATGGAGTAAGTGCCAAAGGCTGAAGGTGATCAAACATGTTGGATAAGGACAGGATCTGTGAAATGTAAAACAAGTGTGAGGTGGGGCTGGAAGGTAAAAGGGAAATATGAGTCAAGGAGTTGAGAGATGAGCATACTTTCCTTCATCCACTAAATAGTACCACTAAATAGTACCACTAAATAGTACCACTAAATAGTACCACTAAATAGTACCACTAAATAGTACCACTAAATAGTACCACTAAATAGTACCACTAAATAGTACCACTAAATAGTACCACTAAATAGTACCACTAAATAGTACCACTAAATAGTACCACTAAATAGTACCACTAAATAGTACCACTAAATAGTACCACTAAATAGTACCACTAAATAGTACCACTAAATAGTACCACTAAATAGTACCACTAAATAGTACCACTAAATAGTACCACTAAATAGGTCCTTGTACGCTTGTCTCTCAAACAGTCCCATATTCCCTCTTTCCCTTCCACCCATCTCCTAGTTTCATATTTCAGTTCTGTCCTTATTTGGCATTTTGTTCCTTTCACCTTGAGCCTTTGGCACTCCCTCCATCCATATGCTAATCATGCCTCACATGTTCCACCTATTTACTCGCTGGCTTTGTCCTGTGTGCCTCTGCCTCTTTTCACTCTCTTTCATCAGTCTGAGGAAGGTTCCTGACCTGAGATGTCATCTGTCCATTCCACTTCCAGTCAGGCAGATTGTGCCGGAACTGCTGAATGTCTCCAGCACTTTGTCTTTGGACAGAGCCACGTTCCCTGGTTGTAGTTGGCTCCTGTTACAGGGAAAATAGAGTTTAATATTTTTGACTGAAGCTCTGGGGGGTTGGGATTTCCAGGTATTTGTAACCATCTGGACACCACTGAATGTTTGTTTATATCTAATGTTTAAATGTCCATGTGAAGAGTAAGGCATTGGGCAACAA
Source organism: Raja brachyura (assembly GCA_963514005.1). The sequence continues at coordinate 29,287 of OY740810.1, read as the reverse complement.
GGTTGGGAGGACACTTGTGAAAGATAATGGGTATTTGATGTAACTGTGGAGTTGCTGTGCTTGTAAATTGTGTCAGTGTTGGAACAACTCGATGGGTGCAGCAACATCACTGGAGAAGAAGAACTGGTAATATTGGGTTGCGACTCTTCAGACCTTAAACTCTTAAGGTAGTCTAAATATATTCGACTACCTTAATATTAGTCCAACCTGTAGGAGTCCTGACTGCAGAGACACAATGGTCCTCGTTGGAGATGCATCTCCAGGCATTGTCCACATGTCCCAAGTGTTTTTACCTTGAGGACTAGAATCTTCTCACCCAGGGCTATCTGACCCACTGAGTTGTTCCAACACTTTCTCTAATTGTAGAAAAGGACGTTGGAATGTTTCAAACGTTAAAATGTTATGTTAATTTGATTTTTCAGCATAGTCTTCCTGGATTTGGTCTTTATGGATGTCATAGGAAGGTAAGGTATATATTTCTAACCATCTTCAGTTTAATGGGATAAATGTGCTAAATTATTGAGGGCTTTTCCAAATTTGTTTATTCAACATGGAGGAGCTCGCAGTCTCTGGTAGAGACCGATGTCGAAGCTACAAAGAACGCAAAATGTTCGGATAGACCCCGAGTGAGCTGGGATTCAACCCCTGATGCAGGACCTACGACACGGACGGACCGACCGCTGACTACGGGAGTCGAGATCGTCCCGTCAACGGGAGGCCAAAGAAGGGAAGAGTTTGAACTTTGTGTTGTGTTGCTTTTTATTGGTAAGAGTGTATGGTAAATGAAATTCCTCCTGTTGCAAAGCATACTTTTTTGCAACACGAGCCATCCGATGCTTGAATCATGAGTAACTACACAGTGCTGGTGGAACTTGATGGGTTTGACAACCTCTGAAGAAATGGACAGATGACTAATTGGGTTGGGAGCTCTCAGTCTGAAATATGGGGGAGAGCTGTAAATGAGGTGGGGGTTGGGCACTGTCTAACAGGTGATGGGTGGATTTCAGGTGAGTGGGTGATGCGCAAATGGATGGAGTAAGTGCCAAAGGCTGAAGGTGAAAGTGATCAAACATGTTGGATAAGGACAGGATCTGAAATGTAAAACCAGTGTGAGGTGGGGCTGGAAGGTAAAAGGGAAATATGGGTCAAGGAGTTGAGAGATGAGCATACTTCCCTTCATTAACTAAGTAACCACTAAATAGTACCACTGAATAGTACCACTGAATAGTACCACTGAATAGTACCACTAAATAGTACCACTAAATAGGTCCTTCATTGTACGCTCGTCTCTCAAAGAGTCCCATATTCCCTCTTTCCCTTCCACCCATAACCCACTAGTTTCATATTTAAGTTCTGTCCTTATTTGGCATTTTGTTCCTTTCACCTTGAGCCTTTGGCATTCACTCCATCCATATGCTAATCACGCCTCACATGTACCACCTATTTACTTGCTGGCTTTGTCCTACGTGCCTCTGCCTCTTTTCACTCTCTTTCATCAGTCTGAGGAAGGTTCCTGACCTGAGATGTCATCTGTCCATTCGACTTGCAGTCAGGCAGATTGTGCCTGAACTGCTGAATGTCTCCAGCACTTTGTCTTTGGACAGACATGTTCCTTGGTTGTAGTTGGCTCCTGTTACAGGGAAAGTAGTTTAATATTTTTGACTGAAGTTCAGGGGTTGTTGGGTTTTTCCAGGAATTAACCATCTGGACACCACTGAATGTTTGTTTATATCAAGCGGAGGCTTGGCAATCGTTTCGCCTAACATCTCCGCTCGGTCCGCAATAACCAACTTCAACTCCCCCTCCCATTCCGTGTCTGACCTCTCGGTCCTGGGGCTCCTCCAGGGCCAGAGTGAGCAACACCGCAAGTTGGGGTTAACCCTAACCCTAACCCTAACGCAGGGTTAGGGTTAGGGTACGGGGTACGGGGTTAGGGGTTAGGGGTTAGGGTTTAGGGTTAGGGTTAGGTTGTGATTTATCGGACAGTATGACAAAATGCCATCTGGTGCTTGTTGATCTCCCCCTGGGGATTGCTTTTCACTACGTACTGTCACTTGGTACTTGGCCCACGGTTTCATCACCCTTGTCCAAATCTATTTGCCTTACACTTGCCCTTCCATAGATTTGTAGGAGTCAGTTAGGATCCACCCTCGGTTTGAGTTTATGCTAGATTTAGGCCATTGGGCTCTTTTGTCTGTAGCGTTTCTATCCATAGCCTCTCTGCTCGCTTCCGTCTCCCTGTTGTCCAATTTATGTTTGTTTCCAGGCCCATGATCTCTAGGGACTGGATCCCATGTTGCTGGAAGTGTCTGCTAATGGGTGTGGATTGGTCCCCCCTTGTGATGTTGCTGAGGTGTCCTGTCAGTCTGACTCTGAGCCCCACCTCACACTCTAACCATCTGGACACCGCTGAATGTTTGTTTATATCTAACGTTTAAATGTCCACGTGAAGAGCAAGGCTTTGGGCAACAAGGTTGGGAGAAAACTTGTGAAATATAATGGGTATTTGATGTAACTGGGGTGTTGCTGTGCTTGTAAATTGTGTCAGTGCTGGAGCAACTCGATGGGTGCAGCAACATCGCTGGAGAACATGGATTGGTAATTCGGGGTCGGGACTCTTCAGACCTTAAACTCTTAAGGTAGTTTAAATATTTGACTACATTAATATTGGTCCAACCTGTAGGAGTCCTGACTGCATAGACACAATGGTCCTGTTTGGAGATGCATCTCCAGGCATTGTTCACGTGTCCAAGTGTTTTTACCTTGACTAGAATCTTCTCCCCAGGACTGTCCGACCCACTGATTTACTCCTGCACTTTGTCTAATTGTAGAGAAGGCTGTTTGAACATTTCAAACATTAAAATGTTATGTTAATTTGATTTTTCAGCATCAAGTCTTCCTGGATTTGGTCTTTATGGATGTCATAGGAAGGTAAGGTATATATTTCTAACCATCTTCAGTTTAATGGGATAAATGTGTTATTATTGATGTTCCAAATTTGTTTATTCAACATGGAGGAGCTCGCAGTCTCTGGTAGAGACCGATGTCGAAGCTCCAAAAGAAAGCAAAGGGTTCGGCTAGACCCCGAGTGAGCTGGGATTCAACCCCTGATGCAGGACCCACGACACGGACGGCCCGACCGCTGACTACGGGAGTCGAGATTGTCCCGTCAACGGAAAGCCAAAGAAGGGAAGAGTTTGAACTTTGTGTTGTGTTGCTTTTTATTGGTATGAGTGTATGGTAAATGAAATTCCTCCGTGTTGCAAAGCATACTTTTTTATTGCAACACGAGCCACCCCATGCTTGAATCGTGAGTAAATACACAGTGCTGGAGGAACTTGATGGGTTTGACAACCTCTGAAGAAATGGACAGATGACTAATCGGGTCGGGAGCTCTCAGTCTGAAATATGGGGGAGAGCTGGAAATGAGGTGGGGGTTGGGCACTGCCTGACAGGTGATGGGTGGATTTCAGGTGAGTGGGTGATGGGCAAATGGATGAAGTGCCAAAGGCTGAAGGTGAAAGTGATCAAACAAGTTGGATAAGGACAGTAACTGTGAAATGTAAAACCAGTGTGAGGTGGGGCTGGAAGGTAAAAGGGAAATATGGGACAAGGTGTTGAGAGATGAGCATACTTCCCTTCATTAACTAAGTAATAACTAAATAGTAATAACTAAATAACAATAACGAAAGAGTAATAACTAATGTACCCCTAAATAGGTCCTTGTACGCTCATCTCTCAAACAGTCCCATATTCCCTCTTTCCCTTCCACCCATATCTCTCCTAGTTTCATATTTCAGTTCTGTCCTTATTTGGCATTTTGTCCCTTTCATCTTGTGCCTTTGGTACTCACTGCATCCATATGCTAACCATGCCTCACATGTACCACCTATTTACTTGCTGGCTTTGTCCTGCGTGCCTCTGCCTCTTTTCACTCTCTTTCATCAGTCTGAGGAAGGTTCCTGACCTGAGATTTCATCTGTCCATTCCACTTGCAGTCGGGCAGATTGTGCCTGAACTGCTGAATGTCTCCAGCACGTTGTCTTTGGACAGAGCCATGTTCCCTGGTTGTAGTTGGCTCCTGTTACAGGGAAAGTAGAGTTCAATATTTTTGACTGAAGCTCGGGGAGGGGGGTGTTGGGTTTTTCCAGGTATTTTTAACCATCTGGACACCACTGAATGTTTGTTTATATCTAACGTTTAAATGTCCACGTGAAGAGTAAGGCATTGGGCAACAAGGTTGGGAGAACACTTGTGAAATATAATGGGTATTTGATGTAACTTGGGTGTTGCTGTGCTTGTAAATTGTGTCAGTGCTGGAGCAACTTGATGGGTGCAGCAACATCGCTGGAGAACATGAATTTGTAATTCTGGGTTGGGACTCTTCCGACCTTAAACTCTTAATGTAGTTTAAATATGTTCAACTACCTTAATATTAGTCCAACCTGTAGGAGTCCTGACTGCAGAGACACAACGGTCCTCGTTGGAGATGCATCTCCAGGCATTGTCCACATGTCCCAATTGTTTTTACCTTGAGGACTAGAATCTTCTCGCCCAGGGCTATCTGACCCTCTGAGTTGCTCCTGCACTTTCTCTAATTGTAGAAAAGGACGTTGGAACGTTTCAAATATTAATGTTATGTTAGTTTGATTTTTCAACATCAAGTCTTCCTGGATTAGGTCTTTATGGATGTGATAGGAAGGAAAGGTATATATTTCTAACCATCTTCAGTTTAATGGGATAAATGTGTTATTATTGATTGATTTTCCAAATTTGTATCTTCAACATGGAGGAACTCAGTCTCTGGTAGAGACCGATGTCGAAGCTCCAAAAGAACGCAAAGGGTTCGGCTAGACCCCGAGTGAGCTGGGATTCAACCCCCTGATGCAGGACCCACGACACGGACGGCCCGACCGCTGACTATGGGAGTCGAGATCGTCCCGTCAACGGGAGGCAAAAGAAGGGAACAGTTTGAACTTTGTGTTGTGTTGCTTTTTATTGGTATGAGTGTATGGTAAATGTAATTCCTCCGTGTTGCAAAGCTTTTTTTTTTTGCAACACGAGCCACCCCATGCTTGAATCGTGAGTAAATACACAGTGCTGGAGGAACTTGATGGGTTTGACAACCTCTGAAGAAATGGACCGATGACTAATCGGGTTGGGAGCTCTCAGTCTGAAATACGGGGGAGAGCTGGAAATGAGGTGGGGGTTGGGCACTGCCTGGATGGGTGGATTTCAGGTGAGTGGGTGATGGGCAAATGGATGGAGTAAGTGCCAAAGGCTGAAGGTGAAAGTGATCAAACGTGTTGGATAAGGACAGTAACTGTGAAATGTAAAACCAGTGTGAGGTGGGGCTGGAAGGTAAAAGGGAAATATGGGACGGAGTTGAGAGATGAGCATACTTCCCTTCATTAACTAAGTAATAACTAAATAGTAATAACTAAATAACAATAACGAAAGAGTAATAACTAAGGTACCCCTAAATAGTACCCCTAAATAGGTCCTTGTAAGCTCATCTCTCAAACAGTCCCATATTCCCTCTTTCCCTTCCACCCATGTCTCTGCGAGTTTCATATTTCTGTTCTGTCCTTATTTGGCATTTTGTCCCTTTCACCTTGTGCCTTTGGTACTCACTGCATCCATATGCTAATCATGCCTCACATGTACCACCTATTTACTTGCTGGCTTTGTCCTGCGTGCCTCTGCCTCTTCACTCTCTTTCATCAGTCTGAGGAAGGTTCCTGACCTGAGATGTCATCTGTCCATTCCACTTGCAGTTGGGGAGATTGTGCCTGAACTGCTGAATGTCTCCAGCACGTTGTTTTTGGACAGAGCCACGTTCCCTGGTTGTAGTTGGCTCCTGTTACAGGGCAAGTAGAGTTTAATATTGTTGACTGAAGCTTTGGGGGGGGGGGGGGGGGGTGTTGGGTTTTTCCAGGTATTTTTAACCATCTGGACACCACTGAATGTTTGTTTATATCTAACGTTTAAATGTCCACGTGAAGAGTAAGGCATTTGGCAACAAGGTTGGGAGAACATTTGTGAAATATAATGGGTATTCGATGTAACTGGGGTGTTGCTGTGCTTGTAAATTGTGTCAGTGCTGGAGCAACTCGATGGGTGCAGCAACATCGCTGGAGAACATGGATTGGTAATTCTGGGTCGGGATTCTTCAGACCTTAAACTCTTAAGGTAGTTTAAATATTTGACTACATTAATATTGGTCCAACCTGTAGGAGTCCTGACTGCATAGTCCTGGTTGGAGATGCATCTCCAGGCATTGTTCACGTGTCGAAGTGTTTTTACCTTGACTAGAATCTTCTCCCCAGGACTATCCGACCCACTGATTTACTCCTGCACTTTGTCTAATTGTAGAGAAGGCTGTTTGAACATTTCAAATATTAAAATGTTATGATAATTTGATTTTACAGCATCAAGTCTTCCTGGATTTGGTCTTTATGGATGTCATAGGAAGGTAAGGTATATATTTCTAACCATCTTCAGTTTAATGGGATAAATGTGTTATTGATTGATTTTCCAAATTTGTTTCTTCAACATGGAGGAACTCGCAGTCTCTGGTAGAGACCGATGTTGAAGCTCCAAAAGATTGCAAAAGGTTCGGCTAGACCCAGAGTGAGCTTGGATTCAACCCCCTGATTCAGGACCCACGGCACGGACGGCCCGACCGCTGACTACGGGAGTCGAGATCGTCCCGTCAACGGGAGGCCAAAGAAGGGAAGAGTTTGAACTTTGTGTTGTGTTGCTTTTTATTGGTATGAGTGTATGGTAAATGTAATTCCTCGTGTTGCAAAGCATACTTTTTTGCAACACGAGCCACCCCATGCTTGAATCGTGAATGAATACAGTGCTGGAGGAACTTGATGGGTTTGACAACCTCAGAAGAAAGACAGATGACTAATCGGGTTGGGAGCTCTCAGTCTGAAATACGGGGGAGAGCTGGAAATGAGGTGGGGGTTGGGCACTGCCTGACAGGTGATGGGTGGATTACAGGTGAGTGGGTGATGGCCAAAGTGCCAAAGGCTGAAGGTGAAAGTGATAAAACATGTTGGATAAGGACAGGATCTGTGAAATGTAAAACCAGGGTGAATTTGGGCTGGAAGGTAAAAGTAAAATATGGGACAAGGAGTTGAGAGATGAGCATAATTCCCTTCATTAACTAAGTAATAACTAAATAGTAATAACTAAATAGTAATAACTAAATAGCACCACTAAATAGCACCACTAAATAGCACCACTAAATGGGTCCTTTCTTGTAAGCTCGTCTCTCAAAACAGTCCCATATTCCCTCTTTCCCCTCCACCCATATCTCTCCAAGTTTCATATTTCAGTTCTGTCCTTATTTGGCATTTTGTTCCTTTCACCTTGAGCCTTTGGCACTCACTCCATCCATATGCTAACCACGCCTCACATGTACCACCCATTTACTTGTTGGCTTTGTCCTGCGTGCCTCTGCCTCTTTTCACTCTTTCATCAGTCTGAAGAAGGTTGCTGACCTGAGATGTCATTTGTCCTTTGCACTTGTAGTCGGGCAGATTGTGCCAGAACTGCTGAATGCCTCCAGCACTTTGGCTTTGGACAGAGCCATGTTCCCTGGTTGTAGTTGGCTCTTGTTACATGAAAAGTGGAGTTTAATGTTTTTGACTGAAGCTCTTGGGGGTTGGGTTTTGCAAGGTATTTTTAACTATCTGGACACCACTGAATGTTTGTTTAAATGTCCCAGTGGAGAGCAAGGCATCGGGCAACAAGGTTTGGAGATATAATGGGTATTTGATGTAACTGGGGTGTTGCTGTGCTTGTAAATTGTTTCAGTGCTGGATCAACTCGATGGGTGCAGCAACATCACTGGAGAACATGGATTGGTAATTCTAGGTTTGGATTCTTCGGACCTTAAACTCTTAAGGTAGTCTAAATATATTGGACTACATTAATATTGGTCCAAACTGTAGGAGTCCTGACTGCAGAGACACACTGGTCCTGGTTGGAGATGCATCTCCAGTCATTGTCCATCTGTCCAAGTGTTTTTACATTGAGGACTAGAATCTTCTCACCCAGGATTGTCTGACCCACTGAGTTACTCCCGCACTTCCTCTAATTGTAGAGAAGGACGTTGGAACATTTCAAACATTAAAATGTTATGTTAATATGATTTTTCAGCATAGTCTTCCTGGATTTGGTCTTTATGGATGTCATAGGAAGATAAGGTATGTATTTCTAACCCTCTTCTGTTTAATGGGAAAAATGTGTTAAATTATTGATTGATTTTCCAAATTTGTTTCTTCAACATGGAGGAGCTCGCAGTCTCTGGTAGACCGATGTCAGGAAGCTCCAAAGAACGCAAAAGGTTCGGCTAGACCCCGAGTGAGCTGGGATTCATCCCCTGAAGCAGAACCCTAGACACGTCAATATTGTCCCGTCAACAGGAGGCCAAAAAGGGAAGAGTTTGAACTTTGTGTTGTGTCGCTTTTTATTGGTATGAGTGTGTGGTAAATGAAATTCCTCATGTTGCAAAGCATACTTTTTTTGCAACACGAGCCACTGCATGCTTGAATTATGAGTGAATACACAGTGCTGGAGGAACTTGGTGGGTTTGACAACCTCTGAAGAAATGGACAGATGACTAATCGGGTTGGGAGCTCTCAGTCTGAAATACGGGGGAGAGCTGGAAATGAGGTGGGGGTTGGGCACTGCCTGACAGGTGATGGGTGGATTACAGGTGAGTGGGTGATGGGCAAATGGATGGAGTAAGTGCCAAAGGCTGAAGGTGAAAGTGATCAAGCATGTTGGATAAGGACAGGAACTGAAATGTAAAACCAGTGTGAGGTGGGTCTGGAAGGTAAAAGGGAAATATGGGACAATGAGTTGAGAGATGAGCATACTTCCCTTCATTAACTAAGTAATAACTAAATAACAATAACTAAAGAGTAGTAACTTAGTAACCACTAAATAGTACCACTAAATGCAACTAAATAGTAATAAATAAATAGTAATAACTAAATAACAATAACTAAAGAGTAATAACTTAGTAACCACTAAATAGTACCACTAAATGCAACTAAATAGTAATAAATAAATAGTAATAACTAAATAACAATAACTAAAGAGTAATAACTTAGTAACCACTAAATAGTAATAACTAAATAGTAATAACTAACTAGTCCTTTCTTGTACGCTCATCTCTCGTCCCATATTCCCTCTTTCCCTTCCACCCATATCTCCCCTAGTTTCATATTTCAGTTTTCTCCTTACTTGGCATTTTTGTCCCTTTCTCCTTGAGCCTTTGGCACTCACTCCATCCATATGTTAATCATGCCTCACATGTACCACCTATTTCCTTGCTGGCTTTGTCCTGCGTGCCTCTGCCTCTTTTCACTCTCTTTCATCAGTCTGAGGAAGGTTGTTGACCTGAGGTGTCATCTGTCCATTCCACTTGCAGTCAGGCAGATTGTGCCTGAACTGCTGAATGCCTCCAGCACTTTGTTTTTGGATAGAGCCATGTTCTCTGGTTGTAGTTGGCTCCTGTTACAGGGAGAGTTTAACATTGTGGCTAAGTCTCACTTTTGTTAATGCTGCCCTTCCAAGTATGTATTTTTTGCAGTTGGTTGAAATCTCTGATTTGGATACATCTGCAATGGTACAATTTCCTATCCCGTCTTCCTCTAAGGAGCGAGCAGTTCCTGTTAGTTTCCACCCAGAGTCTCAAAAGTCTGGGCTCTATGCTGGTAGAAATATCTGCCAGGGTTAGTCAGTCTCCTCTCAATCTGCCAATGTTGGCATGTGCTGGGGTAAACTTATTCCCCATCACTATAACTTTGTTTTGTTGCTGATTTAACTCATTAAGGATGTTTGACCTGAGTGTCAAACTCTAACCCTAACCCATTTAAAGCAATGTGTGCGTCGTGGGTGTGTTTTTACTAGATAATCTGAACACTGTGTACGCTCCTGTTGGTGTACAGGCATTGATGCCCATGGTATACAGCAGCAGGTGGCAGTCACAGAACAGTGTTTGGTTTAGCTGGGGTGTTGCTGAACCAGTTGGTTAATTCAATGTATTATGATAACTTGCAGGATCAGTGGGCCTACATGCAGATATTTCTCCAGGCACTGTCCATGTATCTGCTTGTTCAATTTACAGAAAATATAATGTCACCTGGTGCTCTGTTCATTACCCTGCTACGTGTTTCTAATTATGGTCGAGGCACCAAGAAGCTGTGGTGCCCAATCTCCTTCATTGCCTGATAGATGGGCGTTAAACTTGGTGATCCAAGTTTGTGGTTAAAGGTGTGAAACCGCATGTTGGGAGGATTCCTTGTATGGCCGAAATGTTGTACCGCCGAATTGCTGTACAGCGGAATTGTTGTATTGTACCACTGAATTGTTGTGTTTTACCGCCGAATAGTTGTATCGCCTAATTGTTGTATTGTACAGCCATATTTTTGTACTGCCGAATTGTGTTGTACCGTGGAATTGTTGTAATGTACCGCCGAATTGTTGTACCACCGAATTGTTGTATTGTACCGTCGAATTGTGTTTTACCGCTGAATTGTTGTATTGTCCCGCCAAATTGTGTTGTACGGCCGAATAGTTCTATCGCAGAATTGTTGTGCAGCCGAATTGGTGTTCAGCGGAATAGTTGTATCGCCGAAGTGTTGTATTGTACCGCCGAATTGCTGTACAGCCAAATTGTTGTATTGTACCGCTGAATTGTTGTAATGTACCACCGACTTGTAGCGCCGAATTGTGGTATTGTACCGACAAATTGTTGTATTGTACCGCCAAATTGTTGTACAGCCGAATTGTGTTGTACGGCCGAATTGTTGTACCGCAGAATTGCTGTGCAGCTGAATTGTTGTTCAGCCGAATAGTTGTATCGCCATTGTGTTGTACCGCCGAATTGTTGTACAGCCGAATTGTGTCGTACCGCCGAATTGCTGTACCGCGGAATTGTTGTATTGTACCGCCGATTTGTTGTGTTGTACCGCCGAATTGTTGTATTGTACCGCTGAATTGTTGTACCGCCGAATTGTTGTTCAGCCGAATAGTTGTATCGCCGAAGTGTTGTGTTGTACCGCCGAATTGTGTTTTACCGCCGAATAGTTGTATCGCCTAATTGTTGTATTGTACCGCCGAATTGTTGTACAGCCAAATTTTTGTACCGCGGAATTGTTGTATTTTACCGCCGAATTGTGTTGTCCCGCCGAATTGTTGTGTTGTCCTGCCGAATTGTTGTGTCGTACCGCCGAATTGTGTTGTACTGCCGAATTGTGTTGTACCGCTGAATTGTTGTATTGTACCGAAATTGTTGTACAGCCGAATTGTTATATTGTACCGCCAAATTGTTGTACAGCCGAATTGTTGTGTTGTACCGACAAATTGTTGTATTGTACCGCCGAATTGTTGTATCGCCGAATTGTTGTACCGCCGAATAGTTCTTTCGCAGAATTGTTGTGCAGCCGAATTGGTGTTCAGCGGAATAGTTGTATCGCGGAAGTGTTGTGTCGTACTGCCGAATTGTGTCGTACCGCCGAATTGTTGTAATGTACCGCCGAATTGTACCACCGAAGTATTGTGTTGTAGCGACGAATTGTTGTATTGTACCGCCGTATTGTTGTATTGCTGAATTGTTGTACGGCCGAATTGTTGTACCGCCGAATAGTTGTATCGCAGAATTGTTGTGCAGCCGAATTTTTGTTCAGCCGAATAGTTGTATCGCCGAAGTGTTGTGTTGTACCGCCGAATTGTTGTGTACCGCCGAATTGTTGTACCGCGGAATTGTTGTACCGCCGAATTGTTGTATAATGTACTGCCGATTTGTTGTATTGTACCATCGATTTGTTGTGTTGTACTGCCGAATTGTTGTATTGTACCACTGAAATGTTGTATTGTACTGCCGAATTGTTGTATTGTACGGGTTTAGAGGAGTTGCTAGGGTTTAGAGGAGTTGCTAGGGTTTAGAAGAGTTGCTAGGGTTTAGAAGAGTTGCTAGGGTTTAGAAGAGTTGCTAGGGTTTAGAAGAGTTGCTAGGGTTTAGAAGAGTTGCTAGGGTTTAGAAGAGTTGCTAGGGTTTAGAAGAGTTGCTAGGGTTTAGAAGAGTTGCTAGGGTTTAGAAGAGTTGCTAGGGTTTAGAAGAGTTGCTAGGGTTTAGAAGAGTTGCTAGGGTTTAGAAGAGTTGCTAGGGTTTAGAAGAGTTGCTAGGGTTTAGAAGAGTTGCTAGGGTTTAGAAGAGTTGCTAGGGTTTAGAAGAGTTGCTAGGGTTTAGAAGAGTTGCTAGGGTTTAGAAGAGTTGCTAGGGTTTAGAAGAGTTGCTAGGGTTTAGAAGAGTTGCTAGGGTTTAGAAGAGTTGCTAGGGTTTAGAAGAGTTGCTAGGGTTTAGAAGAGTTGCTAGGGTTTAGAAGAGTTGCTAGGGTTTAGAAGAGTTGCTAGGGTTTAGAAGAGTTGCTAGGGTTTAGAAGAGTTGCTAGGGTTTAGAAGAGTTGCTAGGGTTTAGAAGAGTTGCTAGGGTTTAGAAGAGTTGCTAGGGTTTAGAAGAGTTGCTAGGGTTTAGAAGAGTTGCTAGGGTTTAGAAGAGTTGCTAGGGTTTAGAGTTGCTAGGGTTTAGAGTTGCTAGGGTTTAGAGTTGCTAGGGTTTAGAGTTGCTAGGGTTTAGAGTTGCTAGGGTTTAGAGTTGCTAGGGTTTAGAGTTGCTAGGGTTTAGAGTTGCTAGGGTTTAGAGTTGCTAGGGTTTAGAGTTGCTAGGGTTTAGAGTTGCTAGGGTTTAGAGTTGCTAGGGTTTAGAGTTGCTAGGGTTTAGAGTTGCTAGGGTTTAGAGTTGCTAGGGTTTAGAGTTGCTAGGGTTTAGAGTTGCTAGGGTTTAGAGTTGCTAGGGTTTAGAGTTGCTAGGGTTTAGAGTTGCTAGGGTTTAGAGTTGCTAGGGTTTAGAGTTGCTAGGGTTTAGAGTTGCTAGGGTTTAGAGTTGCTAGGGTTTAGAGTTGCTAGGGTTTAGAGTTGCTAGGGTTTAGAGTTGCTAGGGTTTAGAGTTGCTAGGGTTTAGAGTTGCTAGGGTTTAGAGTTGCTAGGGTTTAGAGTTGCTAGGGTTTAGAGTTGCTAGGGTTTAGAGTTGCTAGGGTTTAGAGTTGCTAGGGTTTAGAGTTGCTAGGGTTTAGAGTTGCTAGGGTTTAGAGTTGCTAGGGTTTAGAGTTGCTAGGGTTTAGAGTTGCTAGGGTTTAGAGTTGCTAGGGTTTAGAGTTGCTAGGGTTTAGAGTTGCTAGGGTTTAGAGTTGCTAGGGTTTAGAGTTGCTAGGGTTTAGAGTTGCTAGGGTTTAGAGTTGCTAGGGTTTAGAGTTGCTAGGGTTTAGAGTTGCTAGGGTTTAGAGTTGCTAGGGTTTAGAGTTGCTAGGGTTTAGAGTTGCTAGGGTTTAGAGTTGCTAGGGTTTAGAGTTGCTAGGGTTTAGAGTTGCTAGGGTTTAGAGTTGCTAGGGTTTAGAGTTGCTAGGGTTTAGAGTTGCTAGGGTTTAGAGTTGCTAGGGTTTAGAGTTGCTAGGGTTTAGAGTTGCTAGGGTTTAGAGTTGCTAGGGTTTAGAGTTGCTAGGGTTTAGAGTTGCTAGGGTTTAGAGTTGCTAGGGTTTAGAGTTGCTAGGGTTTAGAGTTGCTAGGGTTTAGAGTTGCTAGGGTTTAGAGTTGCTAGGGTTTAGAGTTGCTAGGGTTTAGAGTTGCTAGGGTTTAGAGTTGCTAGGGTTTAGAGTTGCTAGGGTTTAGAGTTGCTAGGGTTTAGAGTTGCTAGGGTTTAGAGTTGCTAGGGTTTAGAGTTGCTAGGGTTTAGAGTTGCTAGGGTTTAGAGTTGCTAGGGTTTAGAGTTGCTAGGGTTTAGAGTTGCTAGGGTTTAGAGTTGCTAGGGTTTAGAGTTGCTAGGGTTTAGAGTTGCTAGGGTTTAGAGTTGCTAGGGTTTAGAGTTGCTAGGGTTTAGAGTTGCTAGGGTTTAGAGTTGCTAGGGTTTAGAGTTGCTAGGGTTTAGAGTTGCTAGGGTTTAGAGTTGCTAGGGTTTAGAGTTGCTAGGGTTTAGAGTTGCTAGGGTTTAGAGTTGCTAGGGTTTAGAGTTGCTAGGGTTTAGAGTTGCTAGGGTTTAGAGTTGCTAGGGTTTAGAGTTGCTAGGGTTTAGAGTTGCTAGGGTTTAGAGTTGCTAGGGTTTAGAGTTGCTAGGGTTTAGAGTTGCTAGGGTTTAGAGTTGCTAGGGTTTAGAGTTGCTAGGGTTTAGAGTTGCTAGGGTTTAGAGTTGCTAGGGTTTAGAGTTGCTAGGGTTTAGAGTTGCTAGGGTTTAGAGTTGCTAGGGTTTAGAGTTGCTAGGGTTTAGAGTTGCTAGGGTTTAGAGTTGCTAGGGTTTAGAGTTGCTAGGGTTTAGAGTTGCTAGGGTTTAGAGTTGCTAGGGTTTAGAGTTGCTAGGGTTTAGAGTTGCTAGGGTTTAGAGTTGCTAGGGTTTAGAGTTGCTAGGGTTTAGAGTTGCTAGGGTTTAGAGTTGCTAGGGTTTAGAGTTGCTAGGGTTTAGAGTTGCTGTTAGGGTTAGGGTTAGGGTTAGGGTTAGGGTTAGGGTTAGGGCATTAGGGCATTAGGGTTAGGGTTAGGGTTAGGGTTAGGGTTAGGGTTAGGGCATTAGGGTTAGGGTTAGGGTTAGGGTTAGGGTTAGGGTTAGGGTTAGGGTTAGGGTTAGGGTTAGGGTTAGGGTTAGGGTTAGGGTTAGGGTTAGGGTTAGGGTTAGGGTTAGGGTTAGGGTTAGGGTTAGGGTTAGGGTTAGGGTTAGGGTTAGGGTTAGGGCATTAGGGCATTAGGGAATTAGGGCATTAGGGTTAGGGTTAGGGTTAGGGTTAGGGTTAGGGTTAGGGTTAGGGTTAGGGTTAGGGTTAGGGTTAGGGTTAGGGTTAGGGTTAGGGTTAGGGTTAGGGTTAGGGTTAGGGTTAGGGTTAGGGTTAGGGTTAGGGTTAGGGTTAGGGTTAGGGTTAGGGTTAGGGTTAGGGTTAGGGTTAGGGTTAGGGTTAGGGTTAGGGTTAGGGTTAGGGTTAGGGTTAGGGTTAGGGTTAGGGTTAGGGTTAGGGTTAGGGTTAGGGTTAGGGTTAGGGTTAGGGTTAGGGTTAGGGTTAGGGTTAGGGTTAGGGTTAGGGTTAGGGTTAGGGTTAGGGTTAGGGTTAGGGTTAGGGTTAGGGTTAGGGTTAGGGTTAGGGTTAGGGTTAGGGTTAGGGTTAGGGTTAGGGTTAGGGTTAGGGTTAGGGTTAGGGTTAGGGTTAGGGTTAGGGTTAGGGTTAGGGTTAGGGTTAGGGTTAGGGTTAGGGTTAGGGTTAGGGTTAGGGTTAGGGTTAGGGTTAGGGTTAGGGTTAGGGTTAGGGTTAGGGTTAGGGTTAGGGTTAGGGTTAGGGTTAGGGTTAGGGTTAGGGTTAGGGTTAGGGTTAGGGTTAGGGTTAGGGTTAGGGTTAGGGTTAGGGTTAGGGTTAGGGTTAGGGTTAGGGTTAGGGTTAGGGTTAGGGTTAGGGTTAGGGTTAGGGTTAGGGTTAGGGTTAGGGTTAGGGTTAGGGTTAGGGTTAGGGTTAGGGTTAGGGTTAGGGTTAGGGTTAGGGTTAGGGTTAGGGTTAGGGTTAGGGTTAGGGTTAGGGTTAGGGTTAGGGTTAGGGTTAGGGTTAGGGTTAGGGTTAGGGTTAGGGTTAGGGTTAGGGTTAGGGTTAGGGTTAGGGTTAGGGTTAGGGTTAGGGTTAGGGTTAGGGTTAGGGTTAGGGTTAGGGTTAGGGTTAGGGTTAGGGTTAGGGTTAGGGTTAGGGTTAGGGTTAGGGTTAGGGTTAGGGTTAGGGTTAGGGTTAGGGTTAGGGTTAGGGTTAGGGTTAGGGTTAGGGTTAGGGTTAGGGTTAGGGTTAGGGTTAGGGTTAGGGTTAGGGTTAGGGTTAGGGTTAGGGTTAGGGTTAGGGTTAGGGTTAGGGTTAGGGTTAGGGTTAGGGTTAGGGTTAGGGTTAGGGTTAGGGTTAGGGTTAGGGTTAGGGTTAGGGTTAGGGTTAGGGTTAGGGTTAGGGTTAGGGTTAGGGTTAGGGTTAGGGTTAGGGTTAGGGTTAGGGTTAGGGTTAGGGTTAGGGTTAGGGTTAGGGTTAGGGTTAGGGTTAGGGTTAGGGTTAGGGTTAGGGTTAGGGTTAGGGTTAGGGTTAGGGTTAGGGTTAGGGTTAGGGTTAGGGTTAGGGTTAGGGTTAGGGTTAGGGTTAGGGTTAGGGTTAGGGTTAGGGTTAGGGTTAGGGTTAGGGTTAGGGTTAGGGTTAGGGTTAGGGTTAGGGTTAGGGTTAGGGTTAGGGTTAGGGTTAGGGTTAGGGTTAGGGTTAGGGTTAGGGTTAGGGTTAGGGTTAGGGTTAGGGTTAGGGTTAGGGTTAGGGTTAGGGTTAGGGTTAGGGTTAGGGTTAGGGTTAGGGTTAGGGTTAGGGTTAGGGTTAGGGTTAGGGTTAGGGTTAGGGTTAGGGTTAGGGTTAGGGTTAGGGTTAGGGTTAGGGTTAGGGTTAGGGTTAGGGTTAGGGTTAGGGTTAGGGTTAGGGTTAGGGTTAGGGTTAGGGTTAGGGTTAGGGTTAGGGTTAGGGTTTTAGGGTTAGGGTTAGGGTTAGGGTTAGGGTTAGGGTTAGGGTTAGGGTTAGGGTTAGGGTTAGGGTTAGGGTTAGGGTTAGGGTTAGGGTTAGGGTTAGGGTTAGGGTTAGGGTTAGGGTTAGGGTTAGGGTTAGGGTTAGGGTTAGGGTTAGGGTTAGGGTTAGGGTTAGGGTTAGGGTTAGGGTTAGGGTTAGGGTTAGGGTTAGGGTTAGGGTTAGGGTTAGGGTTAGGGTTAGGGTTAGGGTTAGGGTTAGGGTTAGGGTTAGGGTTAGGGTTAGGGTTAGGGTTAGGGTTAGGGTTAGGGTTAGGGTTAGGGTTAGGGTTAGGGTTAGGGTTAGGGTTAGGGTTAGGGTTAGGGTTAGGGTTAGGGTTAGGGTTAGGGTTAGGGTTAGGGTTAGGGTTAGGGTTAGGGTTAGGGTTAGGGTTAGGGTTAGGGTTAGGGTTAGGGTTAGGGTTAGGGTTAGGGTTAGGGTTAGGGTTAGGGTTAGGGTTAGGGTTAGGGTTAGGGTTAGGGTTAGGGTTAGGGTTAGGGTTAGGGTTAGGGTTAGGGTTAGGGTTAGGGTTAGGGTTAGGGTTAGGGTTAGGGTTAGGGTTAGGGTTAGGGTTAGGGTTAGGGTTAGGGTTAGGGTTAGGGTTAGGGTTAGGGTTAGGGTTAGGGTTAGGGTTAGGGTTAGGGTTAGGGTTAGGGTTAGGGTTAGGGTTAGGGTTAGGGTTAGGGTTAGGGTTAGGGTTAGGGTTAGGGTTAGGGTTAGGGTTAGGGTTAGGGTTAGGGTTAGGGTTAGGGTTAGGGTTAGGGTTAGGGTTAGGGTTAGGGTTAGGGTTAGGGTTAGGGTTAGGGTTAGGGTTAGGGTTAGGGTTAGGGTTAGGGTTAGGGTTAGGGTTAGGGTTAGGGTTAGGGTTAGGGTTAGGGTTAGGGTTAGGGTTAGGGTTAGGGTTAGGGTTAGGGTTAGGGTTAGGGTTAGGGTTAGGGTTAGGGTTAGGGTTAGGGTTAGGGTTAGGGTTAGGGTTAGGGTTAGGGTTAGGGTTAGGGTTAGGGTTAGGGTTAGGGTTAGGGTTAGGGTTAGGGTTAGGGTTAGGGTTAGGGTTAGGGTTAGGGTTAGGGTTAGGGTTAGGGTTAGGGTTAGGGTTAGGGTTAGGGTTAGGGTTAGGGTTAGGGTTAGGGTTAGGGTTAGGGTTAGGGTTAGGGTTAGGGTTAGGGTTAGGGTTAGGGTTAGGGTTAGGGTTAGGGTTAGGGTTAGGGTTAGGGTTAGGGTTAGGAGGGTTAGGGTTAGGGTTAGGGTTAGGGTTAGGGTTAGGGTTAGGGTTAGGGTTAGGGTTAGGGTTAGGGTTAGGGTTAGGGTTAGGGTTAGGGTTAGGGTTAGGGTTAGGGTTAGGGTTAGGGTTAGGGTTAGGGTTAGGGTTAGGGTTAGGGTTAGGGTTAGGGTTAGGGTTAGGGTTAGGGTTAGGGTTAGGGTTAGGGTTAGGGTTAGGGTTAGGGTTAGGGTTAGGGTTAGGGTTAGGGTTAGGGTTAGGGTTAGGGTTAGGGTTAGGGTTAGGGTTAGGGTTAGGGTTAGGGTTAGGGTTAGGGTTAGGGTTAGGGTTAGGGTTAGGGTTAGGGTTAGGGTTAGGGTTAGGGTTAGGGTTAGGGTTAGGGTTAGGGTTAGGGTTAGGGTTAGGGTTAGGGTTAGGGTTAGGGTTAGGGTTAGGGTTAGGGTTAGGGTTAGGGTTAGGGTTAGGGTTAGGGTTAGGGTTAGGGTTAGGGTTAGGGTTAGGGTTAGGGTTAGGGTTAGGGTTAGGGTTAGGGTTAGGGTTAGGGTTAGGGTTAGGGTTAGGGTTAGGGTTAGGGTTAGGGTTAGGGTTAGGGTTAGGGTTAGGGTTAGGGTTAGGGTTAGGGTTAGGGTTAGGGTTAGGGTTAGGGTTAGGGTTAGGGTTAGGGTTAGGGTTAGGGTTAGGGTTAGGGTTAGGGTTAGGGTTAGGGTTAGGGTTAGGGTTAGGGTTAGGGTTAGGGTTAGGGTTAGGGTTAGGGTTAGGGTTAGGGTTAGGGTTAGGGTTAGGGTTAGGGTTAGGGTTAGGGTTAGGGTTAGGGTTAGGGTTAGGGTTAGGGTTAGGGTTAGGGTTAGGGTTAGGGTTAGGGTTAGGGTTAGGGTTAGGGTTAGGGTTAGGGTTAGGGTTAGGGTTAGGGTTAGGGTTAGGGTTAGGGTTAGGGTTAGGGTTAGGGTTAGGGTTAGGGTTAGGGTTAGGGTTAGGGTTAGGGTTAGGGTTAGGGTTAGGGTTAGGGTTAGGGTTAGGGTTAGGGTTAGGGTTAGGGTTAGGGTTAGGGTTAGGGTTAGGGTTAGGGTTAGGGTTAGGGTTAGGGTTAGGGTTAGGGTTAGGGTTAGGGGTTAGGGTTAGGGTTAGGGTTAGGGTTAGGGTTAGGGTTAGGGTTAGGGTTAGGGTTAGGGTTAGGGTTAGGGTTAGGGTTAGGGTTAGGGTTAGGGTTAGGGTTAGGGTTAGGGTTAGGGTTAGGGTTAGGGTTAGGGTTAGGGTTAGGGTTAGGGTTAGGGTTAGGGTTAGGGTTAGGGTTAGGGTTAGGGTTAGGGTTAGGGTTAGGGTTAGGGTTAGGGTTAGGGTTAGGGTTAGGGTTAGGGTTAGGGTTAGGGTTAGGGTTAGGGTTAGGGTTAGGGTTAGGGTTAGGGTTAGGGTTAGGGTTAGGGTTAGGGTTAGGGTTAGGGTTAGGGTTAGGGTTAGGGTTAGGGTTAGGGTTTAGGGTTAGGGTTAGGGTTAGGGTTAGGGTTAGGGTTAGGGTTAGGGTTAGGGTTAGGGTTAGGGTTAGGGTTAGGGTTAGGGTTAGGGTTAGGGTTAGGGTTAGGGTTAGGGTTAGGGTTAGGGTTAGGGTTAGGGTTAGGGTTAGGGTTAGGGTTAGGGTTAGGGTTAGGGTTAGGGTTAGGGTTAGGGTTAGGGTTAGGGTTAGGGTTAGGGTTAGGGTTAGGGTAGGGTTAGGGTTAGGGTTAGGGTTAGGGTTAGGGTTAGGGTTAGGGTTAGGGTTAGGGTTAGGGTTAGGGTTAGGGTTAGGGTTAGGGTTAGGGTTAGGGTTAGGGTTAGGGTTAGGGTTAGGGTTAGGGTTAGGGTTAGGGTTAGGGTTAGGGTTAGGGTTAGGGTTAGGGTTAGGGTTAGGGTTAGGGTTAGGGTTAGGGTTAGGGTTAGGGTTAGGGTTAGGGTTAGGGTTAGGGTTAGGGTTAGGGTTAGGGTTAGGGTTAGGGTTAGGGTTAGGGTTAGGGTTAGGGTTAGGGTTAGGGTTAGGGTTAGGGTTAGGGTTAGGGTTAGGGTTAGGGTTAGGGTTAGGGTTAGGGTTAGGGTTAGGGTTAGGGTTAGGGTTAGGGTTAGGGTTAGGGTTAGGGTTAGGGTTAGGGTTAGGGTTAGGGTTAGGGTTAGGGTTAGGGTTAGGGTTAGGGTTAGGGTTAGGGTTAGGGTTAGGGTTAGGGTTAGGGTTAGGGTTAGGGTTAGGGTTAGGGTTAGGGTTAGGGTTAGGGTTAGGGTTAGGGTTAGGGTTAGGGTTAGGGTTAGGGTTAGGGTTAGGGTTAGGGTTAGGGTTAGGGTTAGGGTTAGGGTTAGGGTTAGGGTTAGGGTTAGGGTTAGGGTTAGGGTTAGGGTTAGGGTTAGGGTTAGGGTTAGGGTTAGGGTTAGGGTTAGGGTTAGGGTTAGGGTTAGGGTTAGGGTTAGGGTTAGGGTTAGGGTTAGGGTTAGGGTTAGGGTTAGGGTTAGGGTTAGGGTTAGGGTTAGGGTTAGGGTTAGGGTTAGGGTTAGGGTTAGGGTTAGGGTTAGGGTTAGGGTTAGGGTTAGGGTTAGGGTTAGGGTTAGGGTTAGGGTTAGGGTTAGGGTTAGGGTTAGGGTTAGGGTTAGGTTAGGGTTAGGGTTAGGGTTAGGGTTAGGGTTAGGGTTAGGGTTAGGGTTAGGGTTAGGGTTAGGGTTAGGGTTAGGGTTAGGGTTAGGGTTAGGGTTAGGGTTAGGGTTAGGGTTAGGGTTAGGGTTAGGGTTAGGGTTAGGGTTAGGGTTAGGGTTAGGGTTAGGGTTAGGGTTAGGGTTAGGGTTAGGGTTAGGGTTAGGGTTAGGGTTAGGGTTAGGGTTAGGGTTAGGGTTAGGGTTAGGGTTAGGGTTAGGGTTAGGGTTAGGGTTAGGGTTAGGGTTAGGGTTAGGGTTAGGGTTAGGGTTAGGGTTAGGGTTAGGGTTAGGGTTAGGGTTAGGGTTAGGGTTAGGGTTAGGGTTAGGGTTAGGGTTAGGGTTAGGGTTAGGGTTAGGGTTAGGGTTAGGGTTAGGGTTAGGGTTAGGGTTAGGGTTAGGGTTAGGGTTAGGGTTAGGGTTAGGGTTAGGGTTAGGGTTAGGGTTAGGGTTAGGGTTAGGGTTAGGGTTAGGGTTAGGGTTAGGGTTAGGGTTAGGGTTAGGGTTAGGGTTAGGGTTAGGGTTAGGGTTAGGGTTAGGGTTAGGGTTAGGGTTAGGGTTAGGGTTAGGGTTAGGGTTAGGGTTAGGGTTAGGGTTAGGGTTAGGGTTAGGGTTAGGGTTAGGGTTAGGGTTAGGGTTAGGGTTAGGGTTAGGGTTAGGGTTAGGGTTAGGGTTAGGGTTAGGGTTAGGGTTAGGGTTAGGGTTAGGGTTAGGGTTAGGGTTAGGGTTAGGGTTAGGGTTAGGGTTAGGGTTAGGGTTAGGGTTAGGGTTAGGGTTAGGGTTAGGGTTAGGGTTAGGGTTAGGGTTAGGGTTAGGGTTAGGGTTAGGGTTAGGGTTAGGGTTAGGGTTAGGGTTAGGGTTAGGGTTAGGGTTAGGGTTAGGGTTAGGGTTAGGGTTAGGGTTAGGGTTAGGGTTAGGGTTAGGGTTAGGGTTAGGGTTAGGGTTAGGGTTAGGGTTAGGGTTAGGGTTAGGGTTAGGGTTAGGGTTAGGGTTAGGGTTAGGGTTAGGGTTAGGGTTAGGGTTAGGGTTAGGGTTAGGGTTAGGGTTAGGGTTAGGGTTAGGGTTAGGGTTAGGGTTAGGGTTAGGGTTAGGGTTAGGGTTAGGGTTAGGGTTAGGGTTAGGGTTAGGGTTAGGGTTAGGGTTAGGGTTAGGGTTAGGGTTAGGGTTAGGGTTAGGGTTAGGGTTAGGGTTAGGGTTAGGGTTAGGGTTAGGGTTAGGGTTAGGGTTAGGGT
Source organism: Raja brachyura (assembly GCA_963514005.1). The sequence continues at coordinate 7,571 of OY740810.1, read as the reverse complement.
TAGGGTTAGGGTTAGGGTTAGGGTTAGGGTTAGGGTTAGGGTTAGGGTTAGGGTTAGGGTTAGGGTTAGGGTTAGGGTTAGGGTTAGGGTTAGGGTTAGGGTTAGGGTTAGGGTTAGGGTTAGGGTTAGGGTTAGGGTTAGGGTTAGGGTTAGGGTTAGGGTTAGGGTTAGGGTTAGGGTTAGGGTTAGGGTTAGGGTTAGGGTTAGGGTTAGGGTTAGGGTTAGGGTTAGGGTTAGGGTTAGGGTTAGGGTTAGGGTTAGGGTTAGGGTTAGGGTTAGGGTTAGGGTTAGGGTTAGGGTTAGGGTTAGGGTTAGGGTTAGGGTTAGGGTTAGGGTTAGGGTTAGGGTTAGGGTTAGGGTTAGGGTTAGGGTTAGGGTTAGGGTTAGGGTTAGGGTTAGGGTTAGGGTTAGGGTTAGGGTTAGGGTTAGGGTTAGGGTTAGGGTTAGGGTTAGGGTTAGGGTTAGGGTTAGGGTTAGGGTTAGGGTTAGGGTTAGGGTTAGGGTTAGGGTTAGGGTTAGGGTTAGGGTTAGGGTTAGGGTTAGGGTTAGGGTTAGGGTTAGGGTTAGGGTTAGGGTTAGGGTTAGGGTTAGGGTTAGGGTTAGGGTTAGGGTTAGGGTTAGGGTTAGGGTTAGGGTTAGGGTTAGGGTTAGGGTTAGGGTTAGGGTTAGGGTTAGGGTTAGGGTTAGGGTTAGGGTTAGGGTTAGGGTTAGGGTTAGGGTTAGGGTTAGGGTTAGGGTTAGGGTTAGGGTTAGGGTTAGGGTTAGGGTTAGGGTTAGGGTTAGGGTTAGGGTTAGGGTTAGGGTTAGGGTTAGGGTTAGGGTTAGGGTTAGGGTTAGGGTTAGGGTTAGGGTTAGGGTTAGGGTTAGGGTTAGGGTTAGGGTTAGGGTTAGGGTTAGGGTTAGGGTTAGGGTTAGGGTTAGGGTTAGGGTTAGGGTTAGGGTTAGGGTTAGGGTTAGGGTTAGGGTTAGGGTTAGGGTTAGGGTTAGGGTTAGGGTTAGGGTTAGGGTTAGGGTTAGGGTTAGGGTTAGGGTTAGGGTTAGGGTTAGGGTTAGGGTTAGGGTTAGGGTTAGGGTTAGGGTTAGGGTTAGGGTTAGGGTTAGGGTTAGGGTTAGGGTTAGGGTTAGGGTTAGGGTTAGGGTTAGGGTTAGGGTTAGGGTTAGGGTTAGGGTTAGGGTTAGGGTTAGGGTTAGGGTTAGGGTTAGGGTTAGGGTTAGGGTTAGGGTTAGGGTTAGGGTTAGGGTTAGGGTTAGGGTTAGGGTTAGGGTTAGGGTTAGGGTTAGGGTTAGGGTTAGGGTTAGGGTTAGGGTTAGGGTTAGGGTTAGGGTTAGGGTTAGGGTTAGGGTTAGGGTTAGGGTTAGGGTTAGGGTTAGGGTTAGGGTTAGGGTTAGGGTTAGGGTTAGGGTTAGGGTTAGGGTTAGGGTTAGGGTTAGGGTTAGGGTTAGGGTTAGGGTTAGGGTTAGGGTTAGGGTTAGGGTTAGGGTTAGGGTTAGGGTTAGGGTTAGGGTTAGGGTTAGGGTTAGGGTTAGGGTTAGGGTTAGGGTTAGGGTTAGGGTTAGGGTTAGGGTTAGGGTTAGGGTTAGGGTTAGGGTTAGGGTTAGGGTTAGGGTTAGGGTTAGGGTTAGGGTTAGGGTTAGGGTTAGGGTTAGGGTTAGGGTTAGGGTTAGGGTTAGGGTTAGGGTTAGGGTTAGGGTTAGGGTTAGGGTTAGGGTTAGGGTTAGGGTTAGGGTTAGGGTTAGGGTTAGGGTTAGGGTTAGGGTTAGGGTTAGGGTTAGGGTTAGGGTTAGGGTTAGGGTTAGGGTTAGGGTTAGGGTTAGGGTTAGGGTTAGGGTTAGGGTTAGGGTTAGGGTTAGGGTTAGGGTTAGGGTTAGGGTTAGGGTTAGGGTTAGGGTTAGGGTTAGGGTTAGGGTTAGGGTTAGGGTTAGGGTTAGGGTTAGGGTTAGGGTTAGGGTTAGGGTTAGGGTTAGGGTTAGGGTTAGGGTTAGGGTTAGGGTTAGGGTTAGGGTTAGGGTTAGGGTTAGGGTTAGGGTTAGGGTTAGGGTTAGGGTTAGGGTTAGGGTTAGGGTTAGGGTTAGGGTTAGGGTTAGGGTTAGGGTTAGGGTTAGGGTTAGGGTTAGGGTTAGGGTTAGGGTTAGGGTTAGGGTTAGGGTTAGGGTTAGGGTTAGGGTTAGGGTTAGGGTTAGGGTTAGGGTTAGGGTTAGGGTTAGGGTTAGGGTTAGGGTTAGGGTTAGGGTTAGGGTTAGGGTTAGGGTTAGGGTTAGGGTTAGGGTTAGGGTTAGGGTTAGGGTTAGGGTTAGGGTTAGGGTTAGGGTTAGGGTTAGGGTTAGGGTTAGGGTTAGGGTTAGGGTTAGGGTTAGGGTTAGGGTTAGGGTTAGGGTTAGGGTTAGGGTTAGGGTTAGGGTTAGGGTTAGGGTTAGGGTTAGGGTTAGGGTTAGGGTTAGGGTTAGGGTTAGGGTTAGGGTTAGGGTTAGGGTTAGGGTTAGGGTTAGGGTTAGGGTTAGGGTTAGGGTTAGGGTTAGGGTTAGGGTTAGGGTTAGGGTTAGGGTTAGGGTTAGGGTTAGGGTTAGGGTTAGGGTTAGGGTTAGGGTTAGGGTTAGGGTTAGGGTTAGGGTTAGGGTTAGGGTTAGGGTTAGGGTTAGGGTTAGGGTTAGGGTTAGGGTTAGGGTTAGGGTTAGGGTTAGGGTTAGGGTTAGGGTTAGGGTTAGGGTTAGGGTTAGGGTTAGGGTTAGGGTTAGGGTTAGGGTTAGGGTTAGGGTTAGGGTTAGGGTTAGGGTTAGGGTTAGGGTTAGGGTTAGGGTTAGGGTTAGGGTTAGGGTTAGGGTTAGGGTTAGGGTTAGGGTTAGGGTTAGGGTTAGGGTTAGGGTTAGGGTTAGGGTTAGGGTTAGGGTTAGGGTTAGGGTTAGGGTTAGGGTTAGGGTTAGGGTTAGGGTTAGGGTTAGGGTTAGGGTTAGGGTTAGGGTTAGGGTTAGGGTTAGGGTTAGGGTTAGGTTAGGGTTAGGGTTAGGGTTAGGGTTAGGGTTAGGGTTAGGGTTAGGGTTAGGGTTAGGGTTAGGGTTAGGGTTAGGGTTAGGGTTAGGGTTAGGGTTAGGGTTAGGGTTAGGGTTAGGGTTAGGGTTAGGGTTAGGGTTAGGGTTAGGGTTAGGGTTAGGGTTAGGGTTAGGGTTAGGGTTAGGGTTAGGGTTAGGGTTAGGGTTAGGGTTAGGGTTAGGGTTAGGGTTAGGGTTAGGGTTAGGGTTAGGGTTAGGGTTAGGGTTAGGGTTAGGGTTAGGGTTAGGGTTAGGGTTAGGGTTAGGGTTAGGGTTAGGGTTAGGGTTAGGGTTAGGGTTAGGGTTAGGGTTAGGGTTAGGGTTAGGGTTAGGGTTAGGGTTAGGGTTAGGGTTAGGGTTAGGGTTAGGGTTAGGGTTAGGGTTAGGGTTAGGGTTAGGGTTAGGGTTAGGGTTAGGGTTAGGGTTAGGGTTAGGGTTAGGGTTAGGGTTAGGGTTAGGGTTAGGGTTAGGGTTAGGGTTAGGGTTAGGGTTAGGGTTAGGGTTAGGGTTAGGGTTAGGGTTAGGGTTAGGGTTAGGGTTAGGGTTAGGGTTAGGGTTAGGGTTAGGGTTAGGGTTAGGGTTAGGGTTAGGGTTAGGGTTAGGGTTAGGGTTAGGGTTAGGGTTAGGGTTAGGGTTAGGGTTAGGGTTAGGGTTAGGGTTAGGGTTAGGGTTAGGGTTAGGGTTAGGGTTAGGGTTAGGGTTAGGGTTAGGGTTAGGGTTAGGGTTAGGGTTAGGGTTAGGGTTAGGGTTAGGGTTAGGGTTAGGGTTAGGGTTAGGGTTAGGGTTAGGGTTAGGGTTAGGGTTAGGGTTAGGGTTAGGGTTAGGGTTAGGGTTAGGGTTAGGGTTAGGGTTAGGGTTAGGGTTAGGGTTAGGGTTAGGGTTAGGGTTAGGGTTAGGGTTAGGGTTAGGGTTAGGGTTAGGGTTAGGGTTAGGGTTAGGGTTAGGGTTAGGGTTAGGGTTAGGGTTAGGGTTAGGGTTAGGGTTAGGGTTAGGGTTAGGGTTAGGGTTAGGGTTAGGGTTAGGGTTAGGGTTAGGGTTAGGGTTAGGGTTAGGGTTAGGGTTAGGGTTAGGGTTAGGGTTAGGGTTAGGGTTAGGGTTAGGGTTAGGGTTAGGGTTAGGGTTAGGGTTAGGGTTAGGGTTAGGGTTAGGGTTAGGGTTAGGGTTAGGGTTAGGGTTAGGGTTAGGGTTAGGGTTAGGGTTAGGGTTAGGGTTAGGGTTAGGGTTAGGGTTAGGGTTAGGGTTAGGGTTAGGGTTAGGGTTAGGGTTAGGGTTAGGGTTAGGGTTAGGGTTAGGGTTAGGGTTAGGGTTAGGGTTAGGGTTAGGGTTAGGGTTAGGGTTAGGGTTAGGGTTAGGGTTAGGGTTAGGGTTAGGGTTAGGGTTAGGGTTAGGGTTAGGGTTAGGGTTAGGGTTAGGGTTAGGGTTAGGGTTAGGGTTAGGGTTAGGGTTAGGGTTAGGGTTAGGGTTAGGGTTAGGGTTAGGGTTAGGGTTAGGGTTAGGGTTAGGGTTAGGGTTAGGGTTAGGGTTAGGGTTAGGGTTAGGGTTAGGGTTAGGGTTAGGGTTAGGGTTAGGGTTAGGGTTAGGGTTAGGGTTAGGGTTAGGGTTAGGGTTAGGGTTAGGGTTAGGGTTAGGGTTAGGGTTAGGGTTAGGGTTAGGGTTAGGGTTAGGGTTAGGGTTAGGGTTAGGGTTAGGGTTAGGGTTAGGGTTAGGGTTAGGGTTAGGGTTAGGGTTAGGGTTAGGGTTAGGGTTAGGGTTAGGGTTAGGGTTAGGGTTAGGGTTAGGGTTAGGGTTAGGGTTAGGGTTAGGGTTAGGGTTAGGGTTAGGGTTAGGGTTAGGGTTAGGGTTAGGGTTAGGGTTAGGGTTAGGGTTAGGGTTAGGGTTAGGGTTAGGGTTAGGGTTAGGGTTAGGGTTAGGGTTAGGGTTAGGGTTAGGGTTAGGGTTAGGGTTAGGGTTAGGGTTAGGGTTAGGGTTAGGGTTAGGGTTAGGGTTAGGGTTAGGGTTAGGGTTAGGGTTAGGGTTAGGGTTAGGGTTAGGGTTAGGGTTAGGGTTAGGGTTAGGGTTAGGGTTAGGGTTAGGGTTAGGGTTAGGGTTAGGGTTAGGGTTAGGGTTAGGGTTAGGGTTAGGGTTAGGGTTAGGGTTAGGGTTAGGGTTAGGGTTAGGGTTAGGGTTAGGGTTAGGGTTAGGGTTAGGGTTAGGGTTAGGGTTAGGGTTAGGGTTAGGGTTAGGGTTAGGGTTAGGGTTAGGGTTAGGGTTAGGGTTAGGGTTAGGGTTAGGGTTAGGGTTAGGGTTAGGGTTAGGGTTAGGGTTAGGGTTAGGGTTAGGGTTAGGGTTAGGGTTAGGGTTAGGGTTAGGGTTAGGGTTAGGGTTAGGGTTAGGGTTAGGGTTAGGGTTAGGGTTAGGGTTAGGGTTAGGGTTAGGGTTAGGGTTAGGGTTAGGGTTAGGGTTAGGGTTAGGGTTAGGGTTAGGGTTAGGGTTAGGGTTAGGGTTAGGGTTAGGGTTAGGGTTAGGGTTAGGGTTAGGGTTAGGGTTAGGGTTAGGGTTAGGGTTAGGGTTAGGGTTAGGGTTAGGGTTAGGGTTAGGGTTAGGGTTAGGGTTAGGGTTAGGGTTAGGGTTAGGGTTAGGGTTAGGGTTAGGGTTAGGGTTAGGGTTAGGGTTAGGGTTAGGGTTAGGGTTAGGGTTAGGGTTAGGGTTAGGGTTAGGGTTAGGGTTAGGGTTAGGGTTAGGGTTAGGGTTAGGGTTAGGGTTAGGGTTAGGGTTAGGGTTAGGGTTAGGGTTAGGGTTAGGGTTAGGGTTAGGGTTAGGGTTAGGGTTAGGGTTAGGGTTAGGGTTAGGGTTAGTAGGGTTAGGGTTAGGGTTAGGGTTAGGGTTAGGGTTAGGGTTAGGGTTAGGGTTAGGGTTAGGGTTAGGGTTAGGGTTAGGGTTAGGGTTAGGGTTAGGGTTAGGGTTAGGGTTAGGGTTAGGGTTAGGGTTAGGGTTAGGGTTAGGGTTAGGGTTAGGGTTAGGGTTAGGGTTAGGGTTAGGGTTAGGGTTAGGGTTAGGGTTAGGGTTAGGGTTAGGGTTAGGGTTAGGGTTAGGGTTAGGGTTAGGGTTAGGGTTAGGGTTAGGGTTAGGGTTAGGGTTAGGGTTAGGGTTAGGGTTAGGGTTAGGGTTAGGGTTAGGGTTAGGGTTAGGGTTAGGGTTAGGGTTAGGGTTAGGGTTAGGGTTAGGGTTAGGGTTAGGGTTAGGGTTAGGGTTAGGGTTAGGGTTAGGGTTAGGGTTAGGGTTAGGGTTAGGGTTAGGGTTAGGGTTAGGGTTAGGGTTAGGGTTAGGGTTAGGGTTAGGGTTAGGGTTAGGGTTAGGGTTAGGGTTAGGGTTAGGGTTAGGGTTAGGGTTAGGGTTAGGGTTAGGGTTAGGGTTAGGGTTAGGGTTAGGGTTAGGGTTAGGGTTAGGGTTAGGGTTAGGGTTAGGGTTAGGGTTAGGGTTAGGGTTAGGGGTTAGGGTTAGGGTTAGGGTTAGGGTTAGGGTTAGGGTTAGGGTTAGGGTTAGGGTTAGGGTTAGGGTTAGGGTTAGGGTTAGGGTTAGGGTTAGGGTTAGGGTTAGGGTTAGGGTTAGGGTTAGGGTTAGGGTTAGGGTTAGGGTTAGGGTTAGGGTTAGGGTTAGGGTTAGGGTTAGGGTTAGGGTTAGGGTTAGGGTTAGGGTTAGGTTAGGGTTAGGGTTAGGGTTAGGGTTAGGGTTAGGGTTAGGGTTAGGGTTAGGGTTAGGGTTAGGTTAGGGTTAGGGTTAGGGTTAGGGTTAGGGTTAGGGTTAGGGTTAGGGTTAGGGTTAGGGTTAGGGTTAGGGTTAGGGTTAGGGTTAGGGTTAGGGTTAGGGTTAGGGTTAGGTTAGGGTTAGGGTTAGGGTTAGGGTTAGGGTTAGGGTTAGGGTTAGGGTTAGGGTTAGGTTAGGGTTAGGGTTAGGGTTAGGGTTAGGGTTAGGGTTAGGGTTAGGGTTAGGGTTAGGGTTAGGGTTAGGGTTAGGGTTAGGGTTAGGTTAGGGTTAGGGTTAGGGTTAGGGTTAGGGTTAGGTTAGGTTAGGGTTAGGGTTAGGGTTAGGGTTAGGGTTAGGGTTAGGGTTAGGGTTAGGGTTAGGGTTAGGGTTAGGGTTAGGGTTAGGGTTAGGGTTAGGGTTAGGGTTAGGGTTAGGGTTAGGTTAGGGTTAGGGTTAGGGTTAGGGTTAGGGTTAGGGTTAGGGTTAGGGTTAGGGTTAGGGTTAGGGTTAGGGTTAGGGTTAGGGTTAGGGTTAGGGTTAGGGTTAGGGTTAGGGTTAGGGTTAGGGTTAGGGTTAGGGTTAGGGTTAGGGTTAGGGTTAGGGTTAGGGTTAGGGTTAGGGTTAGGGTTAGGGTTAGGGTTAGGGTTAGGGTTAGGGTTAGGGTTAGGGTTAGGGTTAGGGTTAGGGTTAGGGTTAGGGTTAGGGTTAGGGTTAGGGTTAGGGTTAGGGTTAGGGTTAGGGTTAGGTTAGGGTTAGGGTTAGGGTTAGGGTTAGGGTTAGGGTTAGGGTTAGGGTTAGGGTTAGGGTTAGGGTTAGGGTTAGGG